>PVHP010001539.1:0-103915 GCA_004024765.1 Zapus hudsonius | reverse complement strand
GAGATAATTCACTTTTCCTTGATGAATTAACTTAATATCATGGGTTAAATATCCATCACAGAACCAGATAGAAGGGAAAGATGGGCCTGAGACAAACACATTTGCTTTCAACATTTACTATGTACTTTTCCTTTGTATCCAAAGAAAATCCTGTCGTCCACCTCAGACAATCCCTTAGTTTGACCAACATCTAGAGTAGGCTGCCATAGTTTTCAATTCCTATTTCTGTCTATATTGTAATATCCAGAGAACATATGAAAGATGGGAGAATTAGCAAAAGAAGAAGGATGTTCAGGGATTACCTGCAGGCATGTGATATGGCAGACAGAATCACTTCTGGGTCTGGAGAGATTTGAAGAGAGTGTAATCCGGGTCTAGGGGCCTCAACTGCCTTTTCCCGCCCTCCAGAGGAGGAGAACTAATATGCATGGAAAGTCTGCTGCTTCCCAAGCATCCCTGCTGCACATGGGCCTGCAGGGCCAGGTTCCTGCATGGCTCATAAAGAGAACAGCGGGCAGGGAAATGCTGACCTGCCATCGCTGCCACCACCGCAGGGTTTCCTTCCAGCTGGGCAGAAGTCTGACTCTCCTCAGCAAGGCACAGCCTGAGGGAGTGATTTTGTGATTTTCCTTCCACCACTCTGTATGGCTGTTGTAAATGATAGACATTTATTTTTCACAGTTTGAGGGCAAGGAAGTCCAAGAGCAAGAAAACTTTTCTGCTGAGGGCATGCAGTCTTTTCCAAGATGGTAACTTAAGCACCAAGTCCTCACAAGCAGGCAAGAAGAGCCCAGCCAGTTTTCTCCAGTCTTTTTATAAAGTTGCTAGATCTGGAAATTGTTTTCATAGCCTGAACACTAACCTGAAAGTCTACTTCTGATCCGTGTTGCACCTGGGACTCAGCTCTGTCATGCATCTTGATGGAGCATACCTGTTCAAATCATAGCGTATACTTTGTTAATTTTAAGTTTACAATTTTTTTAGTTATTTCATCTTTTATATTTCTATGCTTTTCCTAACTTGCTCACATTTTATCTTTCCTTTGCCTTCATCACTGTTTCAATTTCACCCCTGTTAATTGGGAAATTAAGCTATGTTTGTTAATTTAACCAACTTAAAATCAAACCTATATTGTGCAATTAAGATGTAAAAATGAAAAGAGTTTTGTGACTTTCCCCCTCTAAGCTCACCATGTGGCTTAACTTGGAATTGTCCCGAGAATGTTCCTAAAAGCACCATGGCCAGCGGTCTTTATGCTATCAGGCAGCCCACACACCTAGGCTGTATATGAGCCAGCTTACCTCTGGCTTCTCACTGAAACTGCACACAGCAAAGCATCCTGGGACTTACTCTTCAAGCTCCCTCTAGTTGAAAGATCTCATTTTAAACTCTCCAGTCTTTTGCAGGTGACTGTGTGTGTGTGTGTGTGTGTGTGTGTGTAAAATATAATGTCTTAGTCAATTTTATTGTATTAATTACATGACACCAGAGAAAAGGTTTATTTTGCCACACAGTTCTGATCCAAAGGTGCATGCATGCCTGCGTGTGTGTGTGTGTGTGTGTGTGTGTGTGTGTGTGTGTGTGTGTGTGTGTGTGTGTGTGTGTTCTGGCCTCTCATTCTCTTTATAAAGACATTAGTATATCAATTGTGGTGCCCCACACTGATAGCTTTATCTAGTCCTAATCATTTTTAAAATGCACCACTTGTTTTAATGTTGCGAGCTTAGGGGGTCCTTGTGTCGAAAATACTTGGTTTCTGGGGAATTCAGGATAACAACGCATTGTTTGCCAACTAAATAATGTAACTCATTATGGACAATAAATATATATTTTTTAAAAAATGCACCACTTGTATATGCCAGTCAGATGGTTACCACTGTCCTAGAACCTCACAATAAAACTGCAACATGAGGGTCAGAGGGGACACACCATGTTCAAATCATAACAAAAAACACAGATATAAAATGTACGTTGAAATCTTTGGCTATTAGATTTGATAGGCATATAGGTAAATTGTGACACATACAATGAAAAATAAGCAAAAATAAAAGAATCACAAAATCATAATGAATCCTTATTATGCTAGTCTCTTGTGCTCATTCTGCAATCCAAACAAAAATGTATAATTGAAATAGTAGTCTGTATATGAAGGGTTTCATAGATAATGTGATCAAGTATCATACATATCAACATTGAAAGTTTAAAAACAAAGGAATTACATCTGGCTACTAGCTTACCTACCTGACTGAATTGAAAACAAATCATAGATGGTAGCAGCTATCTAAACAGTGGTCATGATTTCTTCCAATAATAAGAGAGAAGCAAGTCTTACAGAAATACATTAGTAAGAATGACATAAAACCATAAAAGACAAATTCTCTAAGAACATTTTGAATTACTAACCATCTTTCCACCAAAAAAAGATTTCAGCAAGCCTAAAATATCCATTCTCAACTTGCATCCAAAATGAAGCAAGTGATACAGCTTTGTGGAGTTCAATCTATCCTTCATCATCTTTTACCCATGACCAAAAAAGGATCCTAACTCTTCTATCCTTACCAACACCAAATCATAACAATTTATCTTATAAAGTTATGACTAAATTTAAGTTATTTAATGAAGGTCATGGACTTCATACTTCCAGTTGTGGATTTGCCCACTAACTTTAAAATGCTACCCTATATAACTTGTTCTTACTGAGCAGGCTTGGTCTATCTCCTTGTGCATGCAATGCTCCTTATGAGTCTCTGACCCATGAATTGGTCTAAACCCCCTTCAGCAAGACAAGTACTGATGGCGTGCATGGTTGTCATAGCACTGTCAGAATTTTGAAATGTCAACTACTAAATTTTGTACAGAGTTCACAAGACCAGCACTGGTACATAGATAGGACTCTGAATAGCAGGGTCCTAGAAGACATTCCTGATGAATGAGGGAAACTGTAATTTCCTCTCTAAGGACTAGTGTGGCATCACAAGGATCTCCACTAGGGACTCCTGGGAAAGACACATTGCAGGATTCTTGCTTGTGTTTGCCTAGTCACTGTTATTTCCAGTTCAATATCTGTTAGTCACAAATGGCTATTGAGCACTTGAAGTGACTACTACAACGGAGAAAATGAAATGTTTAATTTTATTTACAAATTTGAACTTAAATTATAAAGTATTATAGGGCTACCAGATGGACAGTACGGCCTAGAAGTTTGGGTGGGCTATGATACTAGGAAAGAAGGGATGCTACTTGGGAAGGAGAGCAAAGAATCTGAGAATAGTTCAGCCTGCCATGCTACGTGGTTCCAGAGCACCGAAAGCCCAGGCAGCAGAGGGGAGATGAGAAGCCATCTCAAGGGGGCTCTGTATCATCTCTCCCTGCGTCTTTCATCTCTCTGATGACTCCTGGCATCGAGAGCTCTGTGAGCCCTTCTCAACCACCACAGTAGCTTCAAAGATTCCTCCAGCACCAACTTGGACTTTAGAGGGCTTCCATGTGACATTCTGCTCAGATTGGGGGACAGCTCTCATCCTTCTGGTTTCCTGTACTGACACTCCTAAGCAGTAGACTAGAATCATGTTCTCAAACTTGAGGTCACACAGTTCATCGGATGCTAAGTGTACAGTGCTGCACTTTTAAAGAGGATCTCTATTGGCTTTGTCCTGAAGAAGACACCAGAAACTGTTGTTTCACTCCAACTTTATGGAAATATGAGGTCTCTTCATGTGTGTCAGTCACTTATCTCTTCTCCAACACTAAGGAGTCCTGGCAACCTCAGATGCTCAGGTGCATTTTCTCCAATAGACTCCCTTTTATAACATCCAACAAGGGAAGAGGAAATGGAGGCTGTCCACCCTGCCATCTTCAGAGAATCACCCCAATAAATCCTCTAAGAACATTTTGATTTATTAACCACCTTTCCACCAAGTGACTATGGAATACTATATGCTAAGCTGAGTCCAGAGGCCTATTCACCCACAAATTGGATGGACTGGTCTGAAACAGGTCACCTAACACTATTTTCCTGCCTGTCTGTCTGCCTGCCTGCCTTATTCTTTTTGGAAGAGGCTCTGTATACTAACATCTTAGAAGTATAAAAACACATTTTTATTTGTCATTTTTTCTTTTTTTCTTGACAATCTTCTTACATGTACATAATGTATGTTAATCACAATTCCCTCCCACTATATTTTTGTACGTCTTCCCCTACTTTCCAGGGAACCCTGTCTTCTTTCCCAATAGTCCTTCAATTTTGACAAGGGTTCTTGCCCTCCTCACCATTCTCTGGCTCTAATATTTTTCCTATTCCCTCTTTCTACAATGTTCCCATGATCATGGGTGGGGGGGTGTACATGATAGAGTTGCCTCATTTAGCAATGAGCACTCAATAGCCACCTATTCTTAGGACTTTGACAAGCTTTGAGTCTCCCCAGTAGTCACTGCAAAAACAAGTTTCTCTGACTAAAGCTGAGAGCTTAGACTTTTAACCAAATTTTCAGTACCAGATATGAGTTCCCTTCCATTGAGTGGGCATCAAATCCAATCAGAGAGTAGCTGGTTACTAACCCCAACCCATGATAGACCTGTCACTATTGTACTAGTGGGCACATCTTGTTTGTCTGGCCAGATGTGTAGCTTTTGGGTCAATTGATGACTTTTCTTCCCAAACAAGCTCCATAGCACTTTCCAGAACTATGATAGTTAACCAGGAGGAAGGAGGATTCCAGCTCAGTTCCAATTGAATTTCTTGCAGTCCTGCAATTGAAGCATGTGGTGTCTTCAGCAATAGGGTCTTTAAAACTGTAAGAAAAATTTTAATAATACCTGAATTAAAGGCCTAATCTTACCAGTGATGAAAAATAATCACAGGAAATTCAAGGAAAAAAGGGATGTATCCTATCATCCTCCCATGTCCTGTCCATGACAGAAGTCACTAATCAGTCAAATAAATCTTTTCTGAAGTATTGCATGTTATCTTAAAATATTTTTCAAAAGAATATTCCATGCAATCTTTTCCTATTTAATCACAATGTGAATGGTGTTACATATGAAGTTCATTTGTGAACTCAGTGTTAAAGGATGTCTAATAGTTTGTGAGCTGGCAGGGTGGGACCCACCTGTAATTAATTATTACAGCATTCAGGAGGCTGAGGCAGGAGGATAACAAACACAAGACGAGTCTAGGTGCCTCTCTCTCTCCTTTCTCTCCCTTCTCTCTGTCTCTGTGTGTGTATCTCGTGTATCTCTCTCCATCTCCTCTCTTTCTCTCTCTCTCTCTCTCTCTCTCTCTCTCTCTCTCTCTCTCTCTCTCTCTCTCTCTCTCTCTTTCACTCTCTCTCCAAGCACTAGTGGTGGCTGAGGTTGGAGGATCCTGAGTTTGAGCCTGGGCTACTTGGTGAGTTCCATGTCAGCCTAGATTACAAATCAAAACCCTACTTTGAAAAGTTACGCATTTACATAGTTCCAAGTGAGAGGAACATAGTTATACTGTGAGAAACCCTATTCCCCATGTGACCCAGTCATGCCATTTCTCTACTTTTATTAGTGAGTTTGTCTTGTTTACCCTGCCAGGGGTTCTCTGTACATATACAAACAAATCTTATGTATGTTCTCATTTATGCCATACTCATACACAAAATATAGCAAATTGCGTACGATTTTAGCACCTTGTTTTTTTTGTTGTTGTTGTTAACTTAATGTATTCTGCAAGTAGACCTTTCTCATTTTTAGCAGGTATATGATCTGACATTCTGGTCATTTCACTAAGACCAAATCAGCAAGGCATGTCTCCTTAAAACCCCATTTCTGGTCTTTCTGAGGTTTGATGCCACTATTTAGGCAACTAACAGTTAAGTGGCCCTTTTACATATGATGAAGACCATCCATGATCTTCCTCAGCATGCAAATGAAGCTGCTCTGTTACCCAGCTCATGATATGACACACATTTCTGTTAAAAAAATAAAATTTATTAAAACTATAACACAAAATGTTTCTTTCTTGGGAACATTGGAAAGTGGAGACACATAAACTGTCATAATGGCATTGATAAGAGTTTGATATTTTGGAGTTATCAAGTATAAAGTGACAAGCTAAACCTGATGTAAGTTTCACTACTAGAAAGTTAGTAGCCACTCTGGCATCAGGTTTAGCAAGGAAAGCACACCAGAGTTCCCATGGAGTCATGGATGGCTTCAGGACAGGGCAGGATTGTTAAGTTAAACACTGGGCCAGAATATGAAACCTAAGAGCCCACATGAGTAATGCATGTCTTCCTCACACAGCTGAGCACATAATGAGCCAGAATTTCATGACTGAGGTGACGAATAACTCACTGCTAGATGACCCATTTTGGCTTTGAGACTCACTATTGCTTATACATTGCCCTCAAGTGTTATCATTAGCTTGTGAGCAAAACAAATTCTCTTCATCATAGGCTGTCTCCCCAAGCCTTCTTCACTGAATAATGTTATCCAGAGGCTGCACAAACCAGGCATCTGAGATTTAGTTGAATTAGTAACATCTCAAAGATCCTTTCCGGCTTCAATGATAAGCCTCCGATTTTATCTAATTAGAGAGTAAGATTATTTCCCTAAATCCTCACTACTATTTTGAGTTGACAAACAGAGGCCATCTTGATAGGGAAAATAAATGATTTTTATAAAGCCACTGCTCTGTTGTTCCCTTGTCAATAACCTGCCCATTGTGCCCCGTGCAAAAGTTCAAGTGTGAAAAACAGCTTTAAAAAGTATCTGTCACAACAGTCGTTAGTGAGAAACCCCCAAAGAAATTCTGGAGCTGCCATCCACCAGGAACGCTGCTAGTGCTTTTATGCTTAAATTTTCAAACCCTCCACAACACAGACAAATGTTTCCTGGGTTCCTTTATCAGAAGAACATTTAAGTATTTACTAAATCTAATTGCTCCCAGTAAATTATAGATCCTCTTCCAAAGATTATTTTCCGAAGATGCTAAGAAACATTTTTAAAGAAAAGTAAGTTTTCACAGGGAAAGGAAAGTTTGGACAAGCCTGTTCTAGCTTGGTACCTGGTACATAGCAATTTTGTTTCCTCTAAGACAATCCCTGCAGACATACCTGTTTTCTATGCACCCAGTCATCTTAAAATAAACATAAAATTATAAACACGATGTTGGTGCATGCATTACACAAGAAAGAAAATGATATCAAAGCGTACAGAACAGCAAAAAGAGAAGGGAAACATGAACTGAAGAGAAGAGAGGGAAAATTAAAGCAGAAAAGAGAAGTATTAGAGAAAGAAACTCTGCTGAGTTTGGTTTGACAAGTGACATGTGACCACATCTTACTGCTCGAGAGGACCTGGTGAGGCAGGATTTTTTGATGATTGACTAGATAACCTGTGAATGCATCTGGCTTTGTCCCAAAGCTCACAAAGTAAGTTCCTCTGACAAGGTCACCAGTCCTGGAAAAGTTCACTCTGCCCTTTGACTTGCGTGGTGTGTTCATTGGCATTCCATCACTGTGACGATACATCTGTGATAGTCCACTTTTAAGGAGGGAAGGTTCATTTGGACTGATGAGTTCAGAGGTTTCAGTCCATGACCACTTGGCCTGTCTTGATACGGCCCAGTACATCATGGCAGGAGTGAGTCCTGGAGGAGACCTATCTGCCTCATGGAAGTCAGGAAAAGCAAACAGAGATTGAAGGGACTGGTTTTCCAGGTGTCCCCTTAAAGGGCATGTTCCTGATGATCTAACTTTCTTCTACTAGGTCTCACCTGCTAAGTGTCTCCGCACCTCCCATAGTGACACAGACTGGCAACTAAGCCTTTAACGCATGGGTCCTTGGAGGGCAATGCCAACTCATAGAAATTGGTAACATCCTTCCTGAAGGAAAAGAAGAAACTTTATTTGGGAAGCAAGAAGAGAAGAGTAGATTAAGGTTGGGGAATTCATTTTCTTCTCTCAACAGAAGTTCAGGCAGGGTGACTTCACATTTGTGCTCAGCAAAATTAAATCTGTCACCCACTCCTGGCCTATACAATGAAAGGACTGGGAGGGACAGATCTGTAAAGTTGCTTAGTGGAAACATAATAACAATAAAGTATTAATATAAGGTAAACATGTTAAGCAATAATAAATGCAGTCATTTATGTATTTATTTTGAAGTAAATTCTGCACTTGAGATGTATAAGCTCATATGTCCTAGAAATCTAGGAAAACAACTGAGCCTCTCCACTTTCTGAGAACCAGCGGCCTTGCTTATTAAGGCAAAGGTCAGCATTGCTAAGGCCTGCCTGGTGTTTTTCCTCTCCCTGTATATGAGTGTAAATAATGCCCCAGCAGGTCTCTGCAGCCTCTTTATGTTTCGACTAACAAAGGTGACAGTTGTTATGTAGAGGAGTTGGGATCTGAACTCTGTTGTACCCCAGGCTTGCACCCTTCCCTCTGCACCACACATCAGCCAGTCCAGGTCATACTTTGATAATTACTGAACGTGTGTTTTCCAACCTTCATGGATATCTGAGAAGAGCCACGATGCTAAAGAGCAAGGAAGTCTAGATGCACCCCCACCTCACCACCCCGCAAGCTGGTGGATAGCTGCCTCCTGTGGGCTACTTCATGGAAGTGAGTGCTCTCGGTAGCTAATATTTTTGAAGCCCTTAACTGCATCATTATTCTAAACACTGAATATGAATCCACTCATCTCCCTCTCGCTCTATCAGAGTGGGTATTGCCCTTGGACAGATCTGTCATACTGCACACCGAGTGTGTAAATGGCCTGCAGCCTCACTCACCACAGGAGGGTAAAGTGCCTGGATATGAATGGGCCTCCAAACTGTGCTGTTCTCTACCACCTCAACCCACCTCTTCTCTCTGAGTTTTTAAGCCTAATGGTTTTTCTTCACAGTAATAACCCCAAATTTAGATTTTTAAGATTTAATGGGCTTTGATATTGCCAACTTCTATTCTCTCTATGCCTGCTACAGATTAAATCTAAAATGTCTCCTATAGGCTCATGAGCTGAATGTTTGGCCCTCAGATGTTGGCGCTAATGTGGGAGGCTGTGGCTCCTTTACAAGGTGAGACCTGACTCGCAAGTCACTTGGGCTTTGCTGGTAGGTCACTAGGGGTGGGCTTTTGAAGTTTCTATACAGCCCTTAGTTTCTGCTTCTCTGGTCACTGTTAATGTGAGCAGCCTCTGCCACCCATTCCTCCTGCCGTACACTAAGATGCCCTACCATGCCTTCCCTGCCACAAGAGACTGAACCCTTCTGAAACCCTGATCCAAATGGAGTCTTTTTTCTCCCTGAAGTTATTTCTGTCAGGGGTTTTGGTCACAGTGAAGCCAATGTATCCCATGTAATGCCCTTCCATTGTTTTATTTCAATTTCCTGTTCTGTAAATTAAAAATTTCCCCGGGTAGTATATCACATTATCTCTCTTCTCTATATTACTGCCTATACAATTAAATTTAACTCAGAGAAAACCAGTTAAGAGTTTGTGTGTGTACTTCTCTAAATGTTTAAAATATTGTATCACTGTATTATAACTATTTAGTCATATGAACACACAGAACCTTTTCAACATAAAAGAATCATATCCAAGACACATTTGTATACCTTAGTAAGCAATAATTAATGAAGATATTTCCATATATGCATGTGATCATAAATTTTCGTTCTAACAGATACAAATAGTTAAATTCACTTATGTGCCTATCCTTGGCTGTGCTATATAAAACATCCACCCTTTGCTCTCATTCTATACCCTTACCTTCTTTATTTTTATAATATTTTTTAAGTTTTAATTTATTTGCAAGAGGAGAGAGAGGGAGGGAGGGAAAGAAGGGGTGTACCTGGGTCTCCTGCCACTGTAAACAAACTCCAGATACCAGTCTGTACATCTATCTTTATGTGGGTTCTGAGGAACCAGATCTGGGCCCTTTAGGCTTTGCAAGCAAGCATCTAAGCTGCTGAGCCATCTCTCTGGCTCAACCTGCTTTATTTTATTCTTAGGTTTTAACCCATCTAGCACACATTTTCTTATTTACAGGCTCCTTTCACTAAACAGAGAGTTTTATAAGAAGAGGAATTTGGTGGTTTTCTTTTAGATCCCCAGGCTGCTCAGCATTGCTGAGACTTAGACCTGTTGTGACCCTTCAAAAAGACTGCCAGTGTTCACAGCCACATAGTGTTTATGTGCCCAACCACCCACATCTATGCCAAGGAAGGATATTCTACCACTTCTAAATTATTTTGTTATTCCAGTAGTTCACGTTCTCTAAGAATATACTGAATAAATTATCATTGCAAATACTTTGGCAATCAGGTTTGTTTTCTTCTTATCTCTATGTGGGAACTTTTTGTACATTCTTGGCTGTGAGCCTTGACCCTTATGTGCTGAAAATATTTGGTCCTGCTCTGTCACTATTTAGGCATGGAAGCTTAGTTATGCTTGGGCATATTACATCTCCTTAGTGACCTTAGCCCTTCCTTAGCACAGACCCAAAGTTCTACGGATTGGACCCTACCACAAACCATCTTGTTCCAACCAGCTGGGTTGGGTCTTCCAGAGCCATTCTGTCTGCAGAAACCAGTCACTAAATCTTCCCTGGAATAAGAGAGATTTCCCTGGAGGTTCCCAGACCGTGCTTCCTCCAAGGCCGTCACAGAGAACACTACAGAGCATTGGATGCTGTTCACCTCTCATGCAAAGTCAAGTTACAACACCTAAGGGAAGGCTATGCCTCCCTCCAGGACTTTATGTATTCTACATAGCCCACTTCCCGGCAAGCTGAGTCCTCGGCCTCTGCACTCCCTGGAGTCACACAAACTGACCATTTATCCTCCTGCTAGGTAACAGATGCTCCCTCTGAAAACACACTATGGAGTGTCCAGGGCTTGATGAATACTAGCAGCTAGCCAATCTGGCATTCCTGCCTCCCTGATTATATTGCTTGCCAAGAATCAAATATTTTTCTCCTCAAATTCATGTAGGCAGGTTCATTTTATTTTGATAATTTTATAGTTTGACTAAATATAGGTAAGTGACCAAAATGTGGATTTAAAACGTTACTTATTTCTGTGGTGCTAAAATTTCCATTTTATAGAACTTGGATCTTCGTAAGACTAGGAAATTCCTAGAAATATAGAAACTTAGAACATTATCAAGAAAAGGCTCTGGCCATACATCAAAACTGTTAAATGGCTATCACGTGTTTTCTGTGATTCCCTGCTTTACTAGGCTTTTCTACTGGCTGATCATTTCTACTTAAGAAGTGCTCTAAAGAGGGGCTGGAGAGACGGCGACCCTGGGTTTGATTCCCCAGTACCCACGTAAAGTCAGATGTACAATGTGGCATGCGATCTGGAGTGTGTTTGCAGTGGCTGAAGACCCGGCATGCCCATTCTCGCTGTCTGTCTTTCTTCTATCGCTCTGCTTGCAAATAAAGAATCATTTTTTAAATGTGCTCTGCAGACCACCATCGGCATCAATTTTGTGCTGCTGTAACAGAATTATCAAAGACTGAGTAATTTAGAAAGCACAAAAATGTTTTGGCTTATAGTTCTGGAGGCTAGAAAGTCTAAGGTCAAAGTTCCAGAGGGTTTGGAGTCTAATGGGGTCACGCTTCTTCCAAGATAACACTTGGCCCATTGTACCTTTCAAAGGGAAGAAAGCCTGGTTCCTTTATATAACAAAGCAGAAAGACCAGGGTCTGACCTCTCAGTGCAGTTATAGTGGAAATTAAATTTCAAGACAAGTCTTAGAGAAGTCCAGCATGGCAGGAACTTGTGGCAGGATATGGGATCCACTCAGTAACTACCCATGACATGTTGCATGTCCAAAGCACCAGTTTATTTTCTCTCTGATTACATAAAATGGTGTTAAAATAAATTGGTACTGTTAAGAAATTTTCTATGCTTTAATTGGCCTATATGAGCAAAAGCTAAATTTCTACTGCAGAACTTGAGTTTTTACCTCATTGACAGTAATAATTGTATCAGTTAATTTCTCATCATTGAGACAAAAACCATGACAGAAACAAGGTAAAGGGGGAAAGTTTCTTTTGGCTCTGAGTTTCAGAGAGATTTGAGTCCATCATGGCAGAAAAGGCATGGGGGTGGGAACGGCTCTCTCTTTGCTGGTGGGAGCAGGTGATGAGGCTCCTCACGTGGCCTGGACCCGGGAGCAGAGAGAAGATGGTGGGACATGAGAAGTGGGAATACTCCTCAAAGCGATAGCCAGCCATGCTCCGCTTCCTAAAGGCACCACTACATTCAAAATATGCCCCAGTGGGAGATGTACTAGATTCAAACCACATGTTAGTATCTGTGTTACTTACTGTCTTCTTGCTTTGGCCATAACAACTGATGAAACAGTTTTTAGTCATCTCTGCCATCTATCCTTATGTTCATATTTTGATTGATTTATCACATCTGCTAGTTTTAATTTATATTTTTCATTTCCTTTACATGGCCCTTAAAAGCAGTATTCTTTTGGTTTATCTTAATATCTACCACTGAAAATTAGATTGAATGTGATCACATCTCACCTCCCTGACCTCAGCCTGAGTGCCTCACAGACGAGAATGTCATTTTTGCCCACCTAGGAACCTTTTATCGTGGTCCATATATGGTTTTAAAGAATATCCTCTCTTCATCCCTCAAAAGTTCAGTACAAAACGGATCTTCTTTTTGAGGTTTTCTCTGGGCATTGTGGCGCCTCAGCAAAGCACTGTTGGCACTCCCAAGAACACATTTGCCTTTAACCCCATAGTGCCCATTTGCTGCCTGGCTTACAAGAGTGGCTTGAGGGAGAGGAATATGTATGATTCAGGGCGCCTACAGAGCCCACTCTTCAGCTGATATGATATTGATGAATAAGAAATGTGCAATCAAATTAGTTAAGTACAAATGATAAAAATTTTGTTTTGTTTAAAACCAGATTGAAACAGAAAACTGACATACTGAAAATAACATTTTCCTTTTACTTTCGGCTTCATTCTGAAAATAACATTTTCCTTTTACTTTCTGCTTCATTCATGATTAAAAGGATTTCATAATCCATGAGTTGATTGCCCATTGGATAGGTTTACTTAAGACAGGTAAGACAAAGATAAATGATATGATATATGATGAGACCTTTACATAAAAGCCAAGAGGTTGTTGGGGCGTCTAGTAAAGGTGGTTGAGTTGTCCATATGGAAGACATTTCTATTTCCCCCTGAACCATGCTACTCAACCCAGGGCTTGTGGCACCATTTCTAAAGATTTACAGGGCCCAAAACTCCCTACCAACAGCCTTATAAGAATCTGCAGTAAAACAAGGTAACATTAGCTTTCATGGCTGAGAAAGAGTGCAACACAACAGCAGGCAGACCGCCTGGAACAGAGCCAGTCAGGAAAGTGGGACATTTGTATATGAGCCAAAACATCCAGCTGACCTTGAGCTGAAGAAATGGACCTGTGGTGGTGAGCATTACTAAAAGGCTCACATCCTGAGAATGAACTTGGTCAAGTGCAAGGGAATGCAACATGGTCTCCTGCCAGAACATAGTATTATTTAATAAAGTTGCCTTTGTTAATTAGAGTTCATACAGATTCGTTCAATTTATTAATTCTTTTATGTATTCAGTTAATGCTGGCAGAGAGAAATAGGATGCATAAACATATAATTAAAATTTTTCTAGAAGGTACATTAAAGGCTAAAGTGAAAAGGTGAAATTTTTTTAATAATATAATCGAACCAAATATTCATAAATGTTATCATTTCTAAACTTAATCCATATTTATTATTAAATAAATCGCATCTAGTTGACATACTAAATCCTGGAAATCCACATCTCAATTTCTACTATTCACAGTTCAAATACTCAATAACCATACACGGCAGATGGCTGTATGATACTGGGCAGTGAAAATTTTAGTTACTGAAAATTCAAAAGAGCTAAATTATCTGTATGTAACAATAAAGGATTGAGCTTTGTAAATCAAGGTATTGTGCTTATATTTCTATTTCTGGGCTTACTGGCCAGACCATTTAACATCTCTCGGCCTCACCTCATCAGAAAACTGTTGTTAAACAAACTTCCAAATTTCTTAGAATGAATACCTGCAAAGTACCAGCACATTGGCAAACCCCCCACAGGACGCTCAACAAGGGATAGTGCAATGGCATTATATCCAGATTGAAGAACTCCAGTACCAGATTTATTGTGAGTGAAAAATCTCTTGGAAATAAATTTCATATATCACTTTTCCCCTGGTATGAAATCACAGTAATAGAAGAGAAAGATGATAACTTCATTGTAGGCTTTTTCTGACTCTGTAGAATGTTGTTCTATGAGATTACTTTCCTGTTATGAAAATGAATAGACTAAAGGTTTCCTTATGTTGATATGTTATCACCTTCAAAGGAAGGACTCAAAACATTTTAGATGGACTTCTCATGATCCAGTATGACATTAGTTTAGAAATCTTTGTTATGTTCTCACAAAAGCTGAACAAACTATAAGATCAACTCTTCTTTTTTTTAAATATTTTATTTATTCATTTTCAGAGAGAGAGAGAGAGAGAGAGAGAGAGAGAGAGCACCAGGTCCACTGCCTTGTGGTTCTGGCTTATGTGGGTCCTGGGGAATTGAACCCATGGCCTTAGGCACTGGAGGCAAGTGCCTTAACCGCTGAGCCATCTCTCCAGCCCAAGATCAACTCTTCTTAAAAAAAGAAAATGAAGTCACAGGACAGTGATTCTCACCAATTTGGAGAAAGAGGAAGGAAATCCACAGAATCACACATATAAGAGCAGGAGTCAGTACTGAAGTAGAAGAAACCAGAACTGGAATGGAGCCAAGTTAATGCTCAGTGTGGAGAGGTCTTAGAGATAGAAACTCTAGGGAGGCTCAGGTTCCATCTTGTGAGGTTTGCTTCCATTGGTCTGCAACAAATTTGGGGAGAAATTTCCTCATGCTTCTAGCAGGAGGAGGATAGGGGAGAAAACACTTTAATAAGTGTAAAAGCATTCTGTTAACAAGGTCTGCTTTCAGGAGAAACTCTTTTACCAAAGCTGAAGCTGCCAAAATGATATTAGAGCCCAACATACCTGGGGAAAGGAGACCCTACTCCAGTCTTTCTCACCTAAGGTGGGGAGCTGGCATGGGTAGACTGAAGCCCACCAGTGAAGTTCTCCATCCGGGAACACAGGCTTACCAAGAGACGGAGACCTCATTCATCATGGGACCAAAGAATACTACTCTCCCCATACCTTACCCACTACATGACTAAAACCCCAATTTACCACAATTCTTACTATACAGTAAGTCAGGTCTACCTTTCAACAACAACAACAAAAAATTATAAGACATACTAAAAAGTTAAAATTTGAAAAAAAAAAAGAAGAAGAAGAAGAAGAATCAAGCATCAGAACCAAAGTCAGAGATGGCAGGCATGGTGGGGTTATCAGAATGAATTATTTTCAAAGCAACCATTACTATGAAAATAAACTTTAATGGAAGAAAATAGTTGATAAGAAGCAAGAACAGGTGGATAATGTAAGTAGAGAGTCAGAAATGCTATGCACAGATCAAAACGAAATGACAGTCATGACAACCACTGTAACAGAAAAGAAAACATGTCTTTGATGGGCTCATCAGATGATTGAACACACTGGAGGAAAGACATTCATAAGGATACAAAAATAAGAAATCCCAAAAGAATTTTAAAAAGGAGGAAGAGGAGTAGTGTGTGGTAGGGGGGAAACGCTGAAAAATAAACAGCCCAAAACAGGATATCCAAAAGTGTGTGACAACTACAGATGTATAATATAAGCAATATATGTATAAAAATATCAGAGAAAGAAATTGAACAGATAAAATACTTGTATAACTAATGAGTGAAAATTTCCTCCAATAGATGGACAAATCTCAGAGAATGTCAAATAAAAATGTGAAAAAATTAGATTTATCATCTCAAACTTTAAGAAATTAAAACTGAAGGAAAAAATTGATAAAACTAGAGTTAAAATACTTTTCTTTTTTTTTCCTTTTTTTATTGTCCATAATGAGTTACATTATTTAATGGCCAAACAATGAGTTGTTATCCCCAGTTCCCCAACGCCCCTCTTCCCCCGTCCCCAATCAGCTGGATATCCTCCTCTGTGGGCAGTCTGGATCAGTTCTTAGGGCAGGGGACCATGGATAGGCTAGGAGTCAGCCCAGTTCTCCTGGCCCAAGTGTGTTGTTAGTGGTGCCATGCCTCTGGATATTCTCCCCACCATGGCTATCACAATCTTTCTGCCCCCTCTTAAAATACTTTTCTTAAAGAAAAATAAAGATAAGAATTATATCCAACATTTAAGAAACCGTACAAATAGTAGGGTGAAATTTTTTATTAAAAATAAACTGCAACCTAGAGTCCTAAAACCTGTAATATATTTTTAAATATTTACATATTTTATATTTTTATTAATTTGTATATATTTTAGTAAAATAAATGATTATTTAGAGACAATTTTTCTGCTTGGTACAGGACCGATTAGCTGGGTGGGAATGGGTCTGGGGAGATAGAGAAGTTAGCTGTCCTCCAGAAAGAGTCCAAAGCAAAACCGTGGTGAGAGGACTAGGGCAAGAACACATTATAAAATAAAAGACACAGTGCATGTGGGCAGTCATTGTGTTAGAGGAAAGGGATGCTGATCAATAGGCACACCAAGCAAGAAATGGATCTAGAGGAAAAACAATACACTGTCTTCCTAGAAAATATTAATTAAAGATCTCTAGGAACAGAAAGATGATAACTTCAGGATCCATCAGTCAGAAGCAGGGTGAGAAGTCTCTGCAGCAATTAAAGAGGTTCAATATGAACTATGCCTTAAAAGGTTGGAGGAATCTGGGGACTGATGAAAAAAAAAGACATGGCATGCTATCAGGTAGGAAGAAGGAAGAATCTTGCTTAGAGGATAATTTTGTACAACATTATTTTTAGACTTATATCAATCGTAATAATTAAGGTTCTTTTATCCCCTCCAACTTTCCACCCTTCCCCTTATTCTTTCATGGTTACCATTAGCAGTAATTCAAGAACCAGTTCTTGCCTCCTAAGAATGAGGAAATTCTACAGACCCAACATATCAAATAGATTTGAAGATACAGCTGGTGGAGAGAAAAGACAGTTTGGGGAAAATTCCTTTCCTATAGCAGAATTTCAAATGATTGTTTCCTACATATCTGTTTATGTTCTTCAGGGAATTGAAGTGACATCATTTTTTAAAACATGCTGGCCCTACCTACAACAAGTCTCACAGCTGGGCTTCTACAAGTGGATAACAATAAAAAGTAGTTCCTCCCATGGAACTTCCTCTTCACCTCCTGTGGTTTGGCATGGAACACAGCCCCAAAGGATAAAGCCAAGAAAAACTTCCTACACAAATGCTCTCTGTCATGATTTAAGATCTACACACTAACTGCAATGTCATACATTTCAAAATGTCCCTGAGTTTTGTTAGCAAGATGTTTATCAGGTGAAAATCAGTGCAGGAGAATACTATCTGAAACAATGGTTTGAAAGATTTTTCATCTTAATTCATGTAAGAAGAAATTTCTATATAGTGAGCCTGCATGTGCATGCACACACGCTCAAAATACATGCATATAGATAGATACAGATATATATTCGTAAGCATTCTATATATATTAGATATATATAGAGAGAGACAGACAGAGAAGGAGAGAGGAAAGGAGGGAGGGAGAGAGAGGGAGGAGCTAAGAGCATCATTAAACAATTTTGAATTTTTCCTGCTGTACCATGAATAAAAAATCTTGTGGCTGGCCATTCTGATCAATTTCCATTAATAGGCTCTACCCCTGTTTGAAATATACTTTCCTAAGGGTTGTGATTTCACTTACCTTGTAGTTACCAAACACATTTATATTCGGCTACATGATTTACAAGACCTGGTACATTCTGGTCCCATCTCCCTATTGTAAATGAGTTTCCAACTATTAATACAATACTTGATTGAATACCAACAACTATGGGATAGAGACACTGAATAAAATCTCTACTACTCACAACCCTGTGATCAGGGTATTCACTTCAGTTCAATACGTAATGAAGAAACTTGGACTCAAGAAATTTGACCAGACAAGTGAGTGACTGAACTGGAACTTGAGTTGAGATCAGTATAAGCCGAGCTCTTCTCTTTCCATATGAAGTCACTTACATCCAAGTCGGTGTGTCTTCTTGCTGCCCTCCTGAGTCCATGCTGTTCCCATGGGAAAGCTTCTCCCCCTTCTGTTTCCATCAATGAACACTTACCTGCCTGTTCATATTTCCAACCCAGCTCTCCCACCCAGTGACCTTTGCTCCACGTTCCCCACCCTTCATTGACTCTCGAGGCAGTAACCCTCAGAAGAGAGAGAGCAGAGAGCTAGCTAGGTTTGAATGCTAGATCAGCTCCACTCACTCTCAGGATGGTGCTAATAGTGTGTCTCCATTGCCTTTTCTGTAAATGAAGATAATTCTAGCACCCCTTCCCCAAAGGATCATTTTGGTTTTGGTGTTGCTTGTTTTGAGCCCTTGTCTCACACTAATCTGATGTAGAACTCTGTAGCCCCACTGTCCTTGACCTCCCACATCAGCCTCAAGAGTTCCAGGATTAGGAGCTGGGAGCCATGGTTCAGCGGTTAAGGCATTTGCCTGCAAAGCCTAACAACCAGAGTTCAGTTCCCTAGTACCCACGTAAAGCTAGATGTGCAAAGTGGCACATGCCTCTGGAGTTTGTCATTCTCTCTCTCTCTCTCTCTCTCTCTCTCTCTCCCAACAAATGAATAATATTGTAAAAAAATTTTGTGGATTAAATGCATGGTTAAATGCCCAAGGGATCATTTTCAAGTAAATGATTCACATAGAATACTTGGTACACAAGCCAGTACATAGTAAATGTTGATAAATATTAATATTCAGTTGTTTCACAACTATCAATGCCTCATACCCTGTCCTACCCCATAATCAAAGTATACTTTATATCTCCCTCTAGAATGGGAAGACTAAATACCATATTTGTAGGCATGCCCTAAGTTGTCCATGACCACACATTGCATCTACCTAGAACAATCATCAAATTTTAACATGACAAAACTGGCCATTAGCACATATAAGACTTTGATTTTTTTCAGAGGAGCAGCCTGTGCAAACCTGCTAGCCTCTGTATTTCTGAGGAGAAAGAAATGGCTACCCATAGAGAAGATTCTGTTTGAGGACACTTAGTAGGATGTTTTAAGTCCTACATGTGTCTACTCTTAGGGGAGCACGATGTCACAGAGGCTCCTGTGGGCTCTGTTAGTGATTATGTGCGGAGACTGGGACATACAAAAATTCACATTTCTTTATATTTTTCAAACTGATGTTATTTTACCTGTTAAGCTATATTTTGGTGTGATTATATTTAGTCCTTTTACCTCAAATTTAAACATTTCATTCTAAGTGATGCTCACCCTTTCAACTTCACTTTCTCCCCTTCTTTACCAGGGCAGTATAATTTCCCAAGTTCAACCAAATGCAAGAAGGTAGAAAGAAATAGGCCATAAATCCTGAAATACTTTTTCAGCTCTGGCTTTTAATGAGCCTGTGAATATGACTCTCAGAGGCTCGTTTGTTACATAGGTCTCTGCAGAAAATAGGACATTTTAAACATACTCAATATAGACATTTTCTTTGTCCCCAGTTTGCTTTTCAACCTCACCCAACTTTATTCATTCTGCAAGCTGCGAGTTCCATTCTCCAACAATAGGCACCTTGCTAGGAGGAAGTTATGGTTCGCAGCAACTGTATAGCCTCAGCCTGGCTTACTTTTGCCACCTGTCATAACAGAAACAGATTTCTTACACATAGATTGCAGAATGGTAGACACACACACAAACACACACACAAGGCACAAAGAGAAATCTCACAGGAAAACACATCCAGAATCTTTATGAAAAATTCCTGGTTGATTGTCTACTGGTTTTTACATTTCTGTTTGGGCCTGCAAAAATGCTATAACTCTCTGGGGGTTCAAGACTGAACCCACTCAATGATAGGTCGTAACTGTAAAAGTTCTGCTCAATTAGCAAGTGTCTCTTCTAGAACTTTTGGTAAGCCATCAAGTCTGAGATGCTTTATTCCTTATTCAGGTAACTTTTTCGAGAAAAAAAAATCAAGTGTTGCCTTCTATGGAGCAACGTCTTAACTTCAAGTGTCCTCTTAGTCCATGGATTTTTCTTGAACCAGACCCTCTTCAACCAGCAGTCAAAGGAATAAGAGTGCAGAGTCATTCTGAGAAGCAAGCAGCATTTAGCGGGTGAAGCTGAGCCAGGGTCGGGGCACCATGGAACTCAGCAGGCACTCCTAGTGGAATAGAAAGGTTTCCTGGAGGCAAATGTCTGAGGCTCTTATAATTTCACTTCTTGGAAGAGATTTTATTCAATCAACCAGGACTGGGGATTTGACAACATATGTTGATAGGTGGCATTGGTAGCAGCCTAAGATTGTAACATCAGACTCTTGACTTCGACCCCGAAGCAGAAGGTAGAAAGAAGTATGACCATAGTATGACTAAACATGAGTTTGAGGCAACTTTTTTTTTCTCTGTAGCAATTACATATCCACTTTGGTTTGTGTTGGGAGGCTGGTCTCCCTCCTCCATACATCTTTTGGGAGATGCCCCGTCACAAGTTCACATGACCCATCATTCTGACCCATTGCAGATGTTAAATACTGCTTTGGCCACACTCATTATATAAAACAAACACTCATGTATGTTAAGAAAATTTAATGCTTTTCACTAAATAAACATTTGTCAGTAATAACAAAATATAGAACCCAAGAAAACAAAACAGCTGCATAGTAGACCTCTCTGATTTCACCGAAGCTTATGGTTACTCCTTTTCTCAGTCTTCACTCGATGGTTTAAAAGGACATGAGTAATGGTAGGGTGATGCTATTATTCTTACACTCTGATTAAAGCACTAGGTCAGACACACGTGCAAGTCTACTTTAGGAGTTTCCAAACTGCCTGCAACTACTTCTTCCTACTGAATTCAATATTTTTACAGCAAAAACCACACTTTAGAGAGTCTTGTCAAAGCAGAACTCTTTCTTTGAATTTTTCTTTTTTAGCACATTTATCCAAGCATGAAATGGCACCAGTGTCTTCTTTGAGCCTATAGAAAACTATCTTTCATCTTTTTTATTATTACTAGAGGCTAATTTTCAAAGAATTAGCATCATTTGATATAAAGTCAAAGAATAGATAGTGAAATACCTTCACCGTGCCTCAAACCCACTTTCCAAAGTTTGGAGGCAAGGAACTGTCTAAGGAAAATGAAGGAGGCCTCTTTCAGGGTTGCAGTAGACTGTGGAGCCTTAGTCAGGTCCTGTGCCCACGAAGACTGAATCCCAGGGGAAGGTCCCCTTCTTTTTGTTCAATAGGCTTCTAAATTCCAAAATTCCATATTTGCTAAGCTTCCTCTGTTCCTGCAGGCAGCCATCTGGGGGAAAAAAAATGGACAGAAAAGCCTATGTTGCAGAACTAACCATCACCAGGTAGCAGGACTTGGAACATGCCCTAGAGTGGTCTGAAGTCAGTAGTGAGTAATCGGGATAGATTCCTGTTGCCCTGTAGTTACGTCTGAGTTTACAGCAACGTTTCTCAAAGTTTAATGAGCCCTGGGTCATCTGAGATCTTGCTAGCATGTGGGTTCTTAGTCAATAAAAAAGGGGTGGGGGGCAAGATTCTGCGTTGCCAACGGGTCTCCAATAACAAGCAATGCTAATCAATGTGGACTGGGCAGTCATACCCTGAACCACAGTTCTGTCCACTGAGACTTGGTCAAAAGTAACTTTTCTTTTAGTGGCTGGTTGGTTCCGAGCGGGAACGATGTGAGACTAGCCTTCGCCAGCAGAGGGCAGCAAAGGGCAGGGTAAATCTACAAGCCAAACACACCCCCCAAAAAGCACAAAAGCAAGCATGGGAAAGAGAAGGCTGGGGGAAACCAGGCACCCAGAGGAAGGTGTGCACAGGGAGCAGCATTTACTCCCGAAAGCAGGAGGAAGAACAGTAACCGTGGAGGAAGGAGAGCCTTCAAACGCAGGGCCAGCTTCTCCCCGCCAGTGAAAGAGGATGTAGGAAGAGTGGGCAGTGGGAGAGTGGGCAGTGCCAGCCTTCACAGTGTGAGTCACTGGTTCTTGCTCAGACTTTAAGGAAACTGGAAGCTTCTGGGTCCTGTAAGCAGAGAACAGATAAGAGTCCCTAGTGTCTGCTCATCAGCAGGGTTGGATGGAGCCTTTGATGTTCAAGTGAGGCCTCAGTGGAGGTTTGGGGATTTTTACCTTTAAAATGTGGTATCAATGATTACTGGCAAAATAGTTGAGTCAAATAGAATTTAAAATCTTATAACCAAAATATAAGTTCTTTGTATTCTTTCCCTTTCTGATGTCAACACTGAAATCTTTCACTGTTTCTCCTCCATATTTATGACTATGTATAGTATAATCCTTGTGCTATGGCTAAGTCGCTGACAGGAAGCTACGGAGAAAAGGAAGGGTTTCTTTGGGCTCACAGTTTAAGGAGGGATGTAGTTCATCGAGGAAGGACCCCGAGGTAGCTGGGAACATGGTGTCTGCAGTTAGGAAGGAGAGGAGGGGCCAGGAGCAGCTGACTACATTTTTGAATCCTCTCCAAGACCTCTGTCAAATGTCTCTATTAAAGCAATTTTCTACATGAAGGAATCTGACAGATTATGTTTCATTTCGTATTCATGTTGCTGGGTCCCATGGTTCCTGAGTACCATCCTTTGTCCTCTCTGGATTCCTTCTGTTAGTGGAGCATGCCCCCAGGAGGGTCTGCAACCCCTGTGCCAAGGCCCCTGCGGTCACTGTGGGTGCCTCCAGCACATCCTCCTGTCAGGATCCATGGTCCTGCACTTGGCCATCATGGTAGCATGTCTGAACTCTTCATATGTGAAGGTGAGCGGGCATAGCTTAGATTCTAGTTTCTTTCCTACGGGTTTTAATCATGTTACACAATTGGACTTTGGTTAGCACATGCTCTTGGATGATCCCATGATTTTTTCCCCCCTTGATTTAATACATGAACTGTCTTTTAGCTTAGAAGTCCAAAGGATTTGTCTCTCTCCTTCCAATTCAATATGTTTATTAGATTTTAGCATTGGCTTTTTGAGTTCATTTTCTCAAGTTTTATTTTTAGTTTTTTAACACGAGTCTTGCAGTCATTTTATTTCAGGGAAGTTTTCGTGAGTTATAGAATTTAGCTTTCATTGTGGTCCACATTTCCTATAGTATGTATTGGACCCTCTTGGTTTATCGATTTCCCTATTCATTTCTCTCAAATACTTTTTATTTCCTTCACTTTCTTGGTTTTTCGTTTTTCTTGTTTCCTCTGCCATTTCTCTTAAGACACTAGTCATTAAGTTAAATTGCCTTTGTTCTCCTAATTTAAACATCTCTGAATTATTAATTTTTGTACTCCTATTAGTATGTTGTCCTTTAAATGTTTCTTTGCACATTTATCTCATTTCATGGTTTCCTTGATTGCTGATCATTTGTAGCTTCCCCCAATTTCTTCATTCCTTTTGGCTTACTTTGAAATACCAGGCGTCAAGTGGCATCTGTTCTGTGGGCATGCTTCTCCCTGGAATCTGTCATTGAATACAGATCTTAAGTGCATCTCACTTCTCTTTTTGTCTTCAATAATTTTTATAAGACTTGCCTACCATCCTTGATGCGTTTCACCCTTCTTTTATAAGGGAAAGATGAGCCTGGATTATTTTCCTAAGTCTATAGCTGTCGAATTCCTTCTCTTGTTCCTTTTTCAAGAGAGAAATATATGGTCTGGAACTTGCTGGGACGTTCCTGCACCACATTTCACATGCCAGGAGAATGTGATGGCCTGTGAGTTTCACTCTCGTCACATTCCACTTCAGGGATTTCTTAAGTGTTACTTTAAGGGGGCAAGTGTGGAAGGATTCAGAGAAAGTGAAAAGAGCCTAATATATGAATCTCCATGAATCTCTCTCTTCAAACAACTCTCAGACCAACTATTGACCTCGAATGCTTACATTTTTACTGAGGTTATTTTAAAAATATACAACATATGGGCTTTGTAGCTTGAGATGTTGCCCTCCTAATGTTTGAGTCAGAGCAGCTGGGCTGGAGGGGAGGGTGTGGTGGTGGACCTTCACCGCTTACTCTGAACTTAGGGTCACCGTTTAAAATGGGATACAGAAAAATAGCCTCCTCAGAGAGCCACCAAAACGGAAAGGTGAGATGACATAAGCACATAGGTAATTGTAATTTAACATGATAAGTAAACATGTGTGAGCCATAAAATGGCATGCCACTGTTAGTTATTTCAAAATAGATTTGAGACCTATTTGAAGCTCTCTAATATTAATGCTAGTGGCATCATTTTATCCAAATAAATTACTTTTTTCCTGTCATTGTCCACTGGAGTGTAAGCATCATAGAAGTAGTGGATTTTTTTCTTTTTTTTTTTTCAACACTACATATATCTTCACTTTCTTTTTCCAAAACTTTATTGACAACTTTCATAAATATAAATAATATAGTCATAATCCCCTCCCACTACCCTTTTTCCCACTCCCAAATTCCCTCTCCAGACTCCTTTTTTCTTTCCAACTAGTCTCTTTTCTATTTTGATGTCATCATTTTTTCCTCCTATTGTGCAGGTCTTGTGTAGGTAGCATCAGCCACTGTGAGGTCATGAATATCAAGGCCACTTTGTGTCTGGAAGACAGTATTGTAAGCACTCTTCCCCTTCCTTTGACTCTTACATTAACATATTTGTTGTCAATAATTAGATATATTGTATGAGCAAATCTTATATTGGTACCCCGATTTCCCTCCTCCCTGTCCCCAACCTGCTGGGGGCTCTCCTTAGTGGGCTTATTGGATCAGTCCATGGGGTAGGGGGTTATGAATTGTACAAGAGGTAGCAAGGTTTTTTATTTTCTTTGTGCGTTGTTGCTTCAGGGGCAATGACTCTGGATATTCTGCCCACCATGGTATCCTCACTCATTAGACGCAGTGAACTTTTTTAAGTGATATCCTCACTGCCTAGTATACTTCCTGGCACATTGTTGGCACCTAATAAATACAAGGTTACTATGAATGATTAGATGATTACTATGAATTAATATTAATGAGTTGTGATAACTTTGCCGTAAGCATACTCTGTTAAGGATTAAAAGAACGAGCCTGTGTAACATGCTCTGACAACCTGCTTCTTCCACCATTTCAGTTTGCTTTGCATTCTTGCCTAAAACAGTCCTGGATCCCTTTCTGCAGAGAAGGGAATCCCAATACTACTCGTGCCAGAGGCAGATAGTGCTGAAACCACGGCTGACTTGACCTCCAAGCCTTTTCAGGCCAAAATATAGAAAGCTCTCAAAAGTGGTGATAGTAGCTGGGCCCTGTATAAGCAGCACTCAGCTCGTGTGTGTGTGTGTGTGTGTGTGTGTGTGTGTGTGTGTGTGTGTGGTGTGGAGTGTGTCTAATGTCTGGCAATCTGTATTCAAGTCAATGGACTTTTACTCAGACTTATTCTGATGGCACTGTCTGTCAAATAATATGGGCTGGGGGTGCTGAAGGCACAGCACCCCTCCCCTCTCCCTTGGGAGTTATTTATTTGAGGAGAAAAACAAGGGAGAGGGAGGCAGAAGCCTGAGGTCATGATACTCAAAGCAGGAAAAAAAATGTGTCTTAGGCTGGCCTGGTCTTAACTCCAGGTATGGGTGGGTTCTGTGTGTTTAAATAGCCAGTCCTTTCGCTGCCAGGAGGCCTCTGGGTAGTGGGTTCTGTAAGAGCAGGGTGGAGCGATGAACAGGTTAATGAGCACAAGTTTGGTCTCTACAGGTTTTCTACCTTTTCACTAATGGAGGGCTGTCAAAACCACCAATTGCTTCATCACCACACAATGCTTGATAAATGAGTAACATATTTTGATCATAAGACCCATGGGGCGGGGCACAGGATGCAGGAGGAGGAAAGAAATGATCAAGTCTTCGCATACAGACTCATACTTTGCACTTTACTCACGATATCCCGATGAAAGGGTGCAGGTGTAGTTTAACCCCTTCAGCGGGTGCCAGAACCTTGAATTCTTTGGAAGGAGAAGGGGATTTAGTATAGACACAGAGGCTTTAATCAAGTGGCTTTCTTCACATGCCATGAAAGCATTTTGAAACATTCAAGTAAAAAATAAAATCCTCATTTTCTTAAAATATAACCTCTTACACACTAAAGACGCTGCCAGACCAAGTCCCATCAGGTAAGGAGGCACAATAAGAAGCTTAAAGGGGTTAGGATTAGGTTACATTTCTATGAATAAGCTCATTTTTGTTGCTCAGGTCTCAATCCTTAAATGATCCTAACTCGTGTAAGGGAGGTGTCTCCTCTTCAAATTATAGATTCGTGTTCTCAGTGTGGGTCCCAAGGAACTGAAAATTTCCCCAGGGCTCACCAATCTATAGAGACAACTACATCAGCAGAATGATTCAAATTTTGCATGCACTTTACCCCAGCCCTCTGTAAGGCCCTCCCTTCCCCCAGCCAGGTGTTCGTGGAAGTTTCTCACACACCAATGGGAAGTCCTTGCCTGGCTACATGGGCACAGATGCTACCCACTACTGACTTTTTCCAAACCCCAGTCTTGCCTGGGCTATCCTTGAGCTCCCAAATCTGCAAAATGCCACAAGCACTAAAAAGGTAGAGCCTCGGTGGTCCTGTACCTAAAGGCAAAGGCACGAGTCACTGACACAGTCTGACTTGTGTGAAACCATTTGCATATTGTTTCCGGCCATCTGCTTGTCTAAGTGTCTCAAGTCTAAGCAGAGGCCCACAAAGGCTGCTCTTCCATCCTCCACACAGACAGCCTCCTTTCAAGAAAATTTGAAGTCTCCACACAGATGAAGGGCTTTCTTTAACATTTTGCCAAGCTTGCCAAGATGTATGTTCTTAAACTTAACCTTAAGGTAATATCGAATTCTTCCTCGTCTCTCACAACAATTCTCTCTGATACAGCTTCGGTTTGACCCATCCTTTCCGTCTTTCTGTAGCCATCTTAACCAAGCTCCTTAACTCTGTTAGCCATGGAATCAATAAACCTAGATTCCCATTCACATCTCTTCTCTGTGATTGAATAACTTTTGTGACTTATTAATCTCATAACTCACTTATTTCCAGTTTAAACTTCATCGTCTATGAAATATGATGTTACTATCGTCTTCATAGGACCTTTATAAAGAGAAAAAGAACAAAGAGATTTTCAAATGTGAAAATACAATGGAGGATGTCATAAAATTCAAGAACTTCCTCTTGGAACTCGATACCTGCCTGGTGTAGCTACCATTGACTCTTCAACCTTGACTCCTAGGATTTGCATCGCCAGCTCTCCTCCCTTGACTCAGCAACCTGTTTCTTGCCCTTTAAATGAGCCTTTTGCTCTAGATAATGCTAGTTGCTATAACAGATGGACCAAATTAGCAGTGGTTTAATACAAGAAAAGTTTATTTCTTAGCTTGGTATGGTGGTCCGTTCCTATAATCTCTGTATTGGAGAGGCTGAAAAAGGGGGCTCACAAATTTAAGGCTGGCATGGGCTACATAGAGACTGGAAAAAAAAAACAGATAGAAAGTGCACTTAAAGAGAAGAGACCTTAGAGAATGGGAGGGGAAGGTTGGAGAAGGGGAAAAAAGGGGAGGAGGGAAGAACAGAGAAGAGGAACATGGACAAACATGTGTGAAAGTTTCTCGTGGGCTTGTCTCAGAATTCAGGCACATAATGTACTCCAGTGGCGAGGACACAAGTTTAATAAAGAGCTGGATACTACACCAGCCTAATCACACAGCTAGAATAGATCCCTAAATTCTATTCCTCCAAGATCAATTGAGGCTTGATCTCATTCATAAAGTCCTTTTGGAGCAGGCTGGCTGATGCTCTCATTCTAACTCTTGGCACATTTCGATTCCATTATTCTTGGACTCACTGACTTTCCTTTTCTAAATCAGAGATGTTCCTGAGACCCCTATCTTCTCAGATGCTCTGAGATGTTGAAATCTGATACAGTGCCTTTCATGGTTAAATACTTCCCTGCGTTGACAGACCTTATTTCAAACCTTCCTCATTCTTCCTCTGGCTTTCATAAACTCTACGCTTGGCTCAGTTCTTTGATCCATTGAATAACTGTGAGAGTCACTTCGCCTTGAAATGGGCTTCCTTCTACTTCAAATGTAACAGGTCCTCCAAATATGAATCCTGTTTCAGTCATGCGCCACACCCTCTTACTTCAGGGAGTTTTGTGTTAACTTGTTTCCAAAGATGAAAAAATATCCTCTGGAACTACATCTCTTGGAAGTCATACCCTTGATAGACTCCTCCCTTCTCCATCTGGAACTAAGGAGTAAAAGTGAGATGTGAGGTTTTATGATCTGAGGCTCCCCCAAATCTGTGATGCTTCTCATTTGTTTCTCAGAATGCTCCTTCTTAGAACATGTTGTGAGAAAAAAACTCATGGCTTGGAAGGCCACCTGTATTTCCCACCAGCAAGAAGCATCAAATGTTACCTACCCATGGAGGTGAGGCCAGGAGAGCTATCAGATACCACCAGTTCCAGCCACCATCTGACTGAAAGATCCCAAGTGAGAACTGTCCACGTGAGCCCCCTCAACATTTATGCCCATGAGAAATAATAGTGACAATATTTTGTTATAAGCGTCAATACTTTGGGGTGGTCTTTGACACTATAATACATATCTGGAGAAATGCAACTGGGGTATCTAACTGTACAGATGCCCCGCAAAATAGGTTTTCTCGATAGAAGTGTTTCTTGGTTAAAGGGAAGTGAGTCCAGCCATTCTAGCTAGTGATGATGACACCGTTGTTTTTCTTTCCTTCTGTATTCTAGCTCATCCACTGAAGAGCAAACTGCATTAGTTTAGAGACTGATAGATTTAGTATCCTCAGCACACTTGCTTCTGCATGACATGGACTTGATAAATGTTTTATGAATAAATTACCACATAACCAAATGATTATGGATTATAAAATTTATTTCTTAAATATATGTCATGGAGTAGCTTTACTTACCAACTCAGCCATATTAGAAGAATAGCTTTTATTGAGTTTATAGGTTATAGATGCTATGTTTGTGGTCCTTCATTTAAACTCCTATGGTAATAGAGACATGCTTCATAATTCATTTCTTATATAACAAATAAACCAAGGTTGAGGGAAAAGCCAAAAATTTTCCCCAAGCATCACAGAACTGGAGCATTTGCTATTGCAGCACTCAGACAAACGCTGCTTCCTTGTGTTTCTTAAATATAAAGCTTTCCAGCTTTTTTGTGGTTTTTTGTGTGTGTGCATAACCAGAAGGACATGAATAGTGATCCAATATTAATTCTGAATTAATTTTTCTCCTCTGCCATCTTTACACTTTGCAAAACTTAGAATCAGGTGTGAAAATATGGAGATCGTGGAGTTCTATTGCTGTTTTATCTCTCTTCTGGTCACAGAACAGAGGGTTTCTGACCAGGCTGCACGTTAGAATCACCTGGGACCTGAGAAATTATTTCTGGCATGTGACCTCTCCCAGACCAGTATGTCAGAAGTTGTGGAGTGGACATGGACAGGAGGACTTTTTAAAAGTACTGAGGTGATGCTGAAGTACAAGCCTCCACAGTCCAGGGCTGTAGGAGTCCCAGTAAGTGATGCATGCCATCTGTCAGAAAACAGGCCAGGGAACTTCACTTTAAGTAGCAGAGTCACATCTTGCTTGCATAAAAATTCCTAACAGAATATTCTGGTTGAAGGTAGCTGGGAGGCTGTGGTGAGGTCTCAAACCTCAAAAGCCAAGAAAATATTGACTGAGGAATACGAGTGTTTTTTTAAAGGTCTTTGGTGAATATTGACACTGACCTCAGCCTGGAGACCTTCCAAAATCTCTTAGTCTTCTTCAGCTGTTAAGTCAGATGATATATCAAGAGTTTAGTTGTGAAACATAATGCAATAAAAAGAATTTGTATCTCTTGGCTATGGGAATAGTAGTTGTTAAAAGAATTAAACATTTAAGATGTTAAGGTTGGAAATAGCAAAAACGTTTACAAGTCTCTTCTCTTTCTTCACATTTATCTATATATGTGCATTAATACGACATAGTAAGATTCTTACAATTCATTTTCTTCCTATATGTGGTAGTGTTCTGTGAGTGCATTGCTTTGGAAACAAATGGAATGACAGAAATTAAAGTATACCTTGAAGATGGAAGATAATTAAAGAACTGAATTCAAATTGAACTGAATTAACCATTCCTTGTGTAAAAGGTTAAATACTACCAAAATTCCTTAAACCCACTTTTGATAATAAAATATCTTCCAATTAATTCCCTACCCTGTTTTGTATCTGTGAACTCCTCAGCTGCCCAGGTCCCAGAGCTGATTTGCAAATCCCAACTCTGAAACCACCGGTGAAGCCCCCAAGTCTGGTCTCCCTCCGTTCCAAGCAGCCCAGCAGGATGCTTCCCTGTTCAGCAGGCTTCTCCCTCCCTTTTGAACTGACACAGGGCTTACTTCTCTCTAGTTCTGCTGCTGACAGCACGGAACAGTGTAAACTCAAGTCTCCTTCACATTTATTCATGCAGCTCCACTCCTGCCCGGTTGGTGCTCCCAAACAGATGTGCAAGTGCCCAGAGACAATCAAAAGATGATTCATCCTCCGGAGCCCTTGCTAAGGCAGGCTGCCTGGCTGCAAGTGAAAACATTTTAGTGGTAGCTGATCTTTTCCTTTGGTTGAGGACCAAGTCAAGCTAGGCATGGCTTTGAAGTTATTTCTGTCTCGGTGGATTAGAGGTATCAAAAGAAGCAGCTCCAGAAACGTTTTAACAAATATTTACAATTCTGCCCTAAACAACTTCCACTGTACCTTAACCTTTGCTGTCTTGTGAAATGCTTGCCAGCTTCCCTGCCAAACTCACGCACTTGCCAGGATAGGAGAGAGGGCAGTACCTCAAAGGGAATGAAGTACAAGACAGCAGGGCAGCCACTCTCCTTGCATGGGGGAGACACACAGCCTCTCCATGCTAACCTGGCCACAGTTTTGGCCCCTCAGCCCCAGTCCCTCCATCCCACCCCACACACCTTGGAGCTAGCAATATTTTACTTCCTCAGCTGGGATGTTGCCCTGAAGCCTAAGTTTCTAAAGTTGCCAATGTGTGGCTCTTAGGCAGTGAAAAAGGACATGCAACAGGTGTAGAGGAGAGTGGCCATGTGGACACGGAAGAATTCTGCATAGCAGCCTTCCTCCTTGCAGGTTTGTAAATGGAAATGCTCATCACAGAATACTTTGCTGACTTCTAAAATGATGTGGGGTTAGTTGAATGGATATGTTGATGTGATTTTTGTTTTTAAGACTCCTCACTGTGCTCACAAGAATCTCGGAACAATGATCATGGAGAGTAAAGAGGGCAATGAAAGAACTCTGAAGACAGGGCAGCACAGTCAGTGTGTTAGAGAAGAACAGCAATGCAGTCCCTCAGCTCTGCCTGTTCCAACTGCCTGGGACCCTTGCCACTTGTCCAAGGAGTTAGGCGTATGACAGAATCAATAAAGAGGACCTGTAGTAGGGTTAAGCAGCAGCAAGGTGACCCAGGGACTTTAACCAGCAACAAAGAAGTCACTAAAGAAAGACAGAGTTTGAAAGGAGCAGGTGTCATCAGCTGACCTGATAACCAGTAAAGTTTTTTCTAAGTCCCCTGATAACAGTGTTTAGGAACTCTCCAAACTTACTGTGTGTCTGAAACCTCATTTTAGTAACAGGAAAAAAAAAACCTAAAAGTATATGTGATATTGTCAACAAGTACACCTACTGTTATCACAGGATGTAGGGACCCAGGAAACACAAATTAGAAGTGACTGAACTCAGAGATTTGGTGACAAAGTTTATGGTCAGACATTTTAGTCATTGACTTGTTTATTTATTTTATCCTTTATTCATTCTGTGGGTTTTTATATTTGAAGGCACTGAGTTAAATGCTTTGCAAAATAAAATAAACATGGGTCCTGCCATCTAAAAATTTCCCCTAACCAATAAGTTTCTATAACTCAGGTTAGAAATAGATGAACTACATCATATCTGCATGGGTAAAGTTGGCATTGGTTCAGGTGGGAAAGAGAGGAGGTCTCCATACAGAGGGGATTAGACCATGTTCTGTACATGAGCTCAAGGCTGAGCTTAAATCAGAAAGTGAGAAGGTGTCATAGAAGGTACCAAGGAGACACTATGAAGATGGCCTAGAACAGGAAAGACTGAAATGCTCTTTTCGAAAGAAGATGGTTGTACTTGATCCATTAGGCATGTGCGTAAAAGTGGTGGGAAGTATCAGAACGTGAGACAGTAAGGAAACAAAGGATTGAGGGTATCAGATGGAGAATTCTGATTTTGCAGATATAGAAAAAAATAATCTCTAAATTTATTTGGAAGGGGAAAAGGCCTTGAATATCCAAAACTATCCTGAGTAACAGAAGCTCCTCAGGAGGTATCACCATACCCAATCTAAAGATGTACTACAAAGCCATAGTAATAAAACAGCATGTTACTGGCATAAAAAACAGACAGACAGACAGACAGACAGACAAATGGAACAGAATAAAAGACCCTTCCCTAAGCTTGAGAAACTAGAGTTACTTCATATTCAACAAAGGTGCCAATAACGTCAACTGGTGAAAAGATAGCATCTTCCACAAATGGTAGTGGATAAATTGGCTAAACATATGTATGGTAGTTTGAATGGATGTCCCCCAATAGATTCAAGAGTTATTGGTTTTTTTTTTCCAGCTGCCTGGCTGGAGGAGGTATCGCCTTGGCCTGGCCTAATAGGCTCCAGCTCTAGGTATTTCTGAGGTGGATGTGAAATTTCAGCTATACATATTCAAAGAGCAGACTAAGCTCAAGTTTGAAGGTTCTGCTGTTTGCTAGTTAGTTGGAGTTGGATTGAGCTGGCTGGAGGTGCTGGATGGGTTTTTCTCTCTGCTGAGACCTATGAAAGGGGGTTACCCTTTTTCTTCATTATTAAACTTCCCTTGGATCTGTTACTTTAATAAATACTTTCCTCCCAAAACTGTGCCTGGTTTGGAGATTCATCCTAGCAGCGTATAGCTGACTACGACAATATGTAAAAAAATGAAACTAGATCCACTCCTCTCACCATGCACAAAACTCAACTCTAAATGGATAAAAGACATTAACATAAGACCAGAAACTCTGAATACCCTAGAAGAAAAACTAGGAGGAACTCCACATGAGATAGGAGTGGCAAAACTTCCTAACAAACCTCCAATAGCACAGGAGGAAGTGCAATAATCACTCAACCAATGGGATTTCATCAAGATATAAAGTTTCTGTACAGATAAACATACTCAAAGCCAACAGACCACCATCAGAATGGGAGACAATCTATGACAGCTATTCCATGGACAGAGGTGCAGTAGAAATCAACTAGCCCTCTCACAAAATGGGGCACTCAACAGGGAATGTCAGAAGAGAAAACAGCCTACTATCATTTAAGAAAATGTTCAATGTCACTAATCATCAGGGAAATGCAAATCAAAACAACAATGAGATTCCACCTCACTCCAGTCAGAATGGCAATCATTAAAAAAATCCAAATCCAATAGATGCTGGTGAAGATGTGGGAAAAAAAGGAACCCTTATTCACTGCTGGTGGGATTACAAACTGGTACAACCACTATGGAAAGCAATGTGGAGGCTCCTGAATAGGATGAATATAGAGCTACCAATAGACCCAGCTATCCCTCTCAGGGAATCTACCCCCAAGATTCCTTACTGAAGCACAGAGACATTTGCTCAGCCATGTTTATAACAGTTAAATTCATAATAGCAAAGAATTGGAATCAATCTAAATGCCCATCTCTGGACGAATGGATATCAAAGTTATGGTTCATATATACTATGGAATTCTACACAGCTGGAAGGAAACACGACAATGAAATTTAAAGAAAAGTGAATGGACTTAGAGCAGATCATTCTTAGCAACCTCACACAAGAGCAGAGAGTTAAGCATTGCATATTCTCCATTATATGTGGTTCCTAACCAGGCTAAACCTGAACATTAAGAAAATCTGTCAGTGAATAGAGAGACTATAAAAAGGGATGGAAATAATTGGGAATGGACTCATACAATAAACTAAATTAATCAACACCATAAAATCCTAACTTTCATACAGTAAGCTCCTGAGGAAGCTGTGGGCACCACCTGGTAAGAGGGGCCATGAATAGAATGGGAGGAAAATTGCTCAGGCATCTCCCTGTCCCAGTTAGTGGTTTCTTCCCACACTGAGCTGTTGATCAGAGACACACAAGGTCCCCAAAATGAGACAGACTTCTGTCAAAGCTATTAAATACCTGCCCCAGGCCTAAGATAAGACCTTATTGCTGAAGAAATCAGAGAGTGAAATCAAATAATACCAAGAGATCCTGTTGATCCAGCATGGTAACCATCTCCCAGATGGTAGCATGTGAAGCACTGAAAGGTGTGACATGAGCTGCCAGAGGAAATTAGTCAATATTTGGAGAAAACAGAGACCACTGATATACAATACAGACGGTTGTCCCAAGAATGTTGAACACACGGCTATATGAAAGAGACCAGCAAGTCACGAAGTGCCCATCTGTGCAATAGTGGCACTAAACCTAGGAGGGTAATCAACAACTTACTGATTGGATAAGAGATCAGCTCCGTGACAAAGAATCCTTGATGGAACTGAGATCCATGGCAAAATCCTATGAGGACCAAGAACCTGGGGACCTAGGGGAAATTCCCACTAACAGAGAGCTACAGAAAGGGTACACCCATTAGAATCTTGGGAAATTAGCAATGTTTGTCTCATTTAATCTATAATGGTCTCACTCTCTGATGGAGATTCTGGTTGTATTTTTCAGAAAGCAGTAAGAGAGCCAGGGACAACCCAATTCCACCAACAAGACACGGGATGATGGCTGACATCCTGGCAGGAGACAAACCACACCTGGCCTTCACACATGGCCCAAATGAAACCTATGAGAAAGTGATGAAATAAACAGGAGACCAATCACCACAGCAAGTCTGATAACCCATGAAAGGTCAATGGAGACAGACATCAACACAACCCGGGGCAAAGGTCCAGAGGTACTTAAGATCTCAACAATAAAGCAGACTTAAAACTCACCCACCATGACTCAGGGAACTGAGCAGAAGACAGGATGGAAAGAATTTAAGAGCCATAGTGGGGAGCATATCCAGAGACATTGCTCCCCTCAGCAACAATGCACAAAGGGGGAAGAAAAAAAAGAAAGAAAAACTGGCTACCTCTGGTGCAGCTCATAACGCCTTAACCTATGGACCAATCCAGTATGCACACTGAGGAGGGACCCCAGTGGATAGGGAACAGAGAGGAGGGAAATGGGGGCACCATCACAAGATATGCTCATACAATATATATAATTTTTATAATAAAGATACTAATTAAAAATAGTAATAGTGGGAGCCGGGCATGGTGGCGCACGCCTTTAATCCCAGCACTTGGGAGGCAGAGGTAGGAGGATTGCCGTGAGTTCGAGGCCACCCTGAGACTACAGAGTGAATTCCAGGTCAGCCTGGACTAGAGCGAGACCCTACCTCAAAAAACAAAAACAAAAAAAAATTAGTAATAGTGGGAATTAAAAAGAATCCTTAGCAAAAACAGTGACTTGATAAGATTGTCACTTGAGAAAAGATAATCTTTGCTTAGTAGCAGAGACAACTTTTGTCTGTAAATCCAAGGCCACAATCAAACACTATAGTAACTGCTACAAATAATAACATTCACTATCATGAACAGGCAGGATCATCCAGTTTTTAATGCCAAATACATTTCTTCCCTGTGCCCAGGATCTTCTCCTGGGCTACTAGCTTGGATGAGTGAAGGCTGTGAAAACGCATGTAAATAGCAACTATAAAGATTTGTCTGCTGGAGGGAGGAGCATCTACTGACTATCCACCTGAGATTGAACAGGACCTTCCTCCCTAATGCACAAATTGTCATAGGTCCTTAGTTCACTCAACAATCTACAAAGTCATTAGTTCAGAACCACACTCAAAATTAGCTTAAAAAAGTTAAAAATATAGTCTTTTTCATATGAGTATTTCCTGTTAATTATGTAAAGATGATAATGATACAGACATTGGAAGGCCTCTGAGGCACCAAACATGATACACTTAATGTAGTCTATTTATGCAATTTGAAAATATGAAATGAGAATGATAGTCATGACTCCATAAAGCACCCGTTTGTTACAGTGGTACACTGTCATTACTAATTCTAGAAGATTCTTCCATGGCTCTTACAGCAGTTCATGAATTTTTGTTTTCAATTTCAGAATTAATTCACAGTTTAGAAGTAAAACAGGCACTTAAAAATGAAATGTGGGACTGGGAAGATGGCTCAGCAGTTAAAGGTACATGCTTGCACAGCCTGCCAACCCATGTTCAATTCCCAAGGCCAGATGCAAAAAGTGACATATGTGTCTGAGGTTCATTTGCAGCAGCAAGAGGGCCTGGCACACGTGTATACACACAAACACACACACACACGCGCACAACCATACAAATAAACTTTTTAAAAAATTAAAAATCAAATATAAAAGTTTGTCCCTTTTCAAAATAGTAAAAATGCATACTTATTGTAGCAAAATATTATTTTAGAAAAAATGAATAAAAATAGGATGAAGAAAAACAATCACTTTACTAAGATACTGTTTTAACAGAGAAATAACATATCTGTGAAAATATACCACAATTCATTCACCTGTATGCTTTTGCCCATTTAGATTGCTTTCCGTTTTGAAAACAAAACTTTGATGCTGATAAAGATATGCCTAAATTTGCAACATTGACTTGGGAAAATTTAGAGAAAGCTGATTTTTCAGTCAAAGGATACATATTTTTTAAAGGTCTTTGGTGAGTATTGTCCAATCTTCCAAAAATCCTAAACTAATTCAATGTCTCGTCTACAATGAATAAAAGCAATTACTTTCTGTGTATGCATGCATGCATGTATGCATGTTCATATGCTTGGGGACACACCTATGTACACATATGCATGAAGTCAATGTCAGTGTCTTCTTCTATCTCTCCATCTTATTATTTTTTTCTCTGAACTCAGTGTTCTCTGATTCAATTCAACAGGTCAGCCAGCAGGTCCCCAGAATTCTTCTGTCTCCAGCTCCCACCTGACCATTTCTAGCTTTTCACCTGGGCGCTGGAGATCCAAACTTAGAGCCTCGTGTGGATGCAATGCAGCAAGCACTTTACCCAGTGAGCCATCTTCCCAGTCCGGAGAGTGATTATTTTCTTGAAAGCTGGATACTATTTTCTTTCTTATTTGCTAGTGAAAAAGTGTTTTCTTTACTTTAAATTGTCTTTAATCATCAACACTGAATATTTTATAATACACACTATTCATGTGGCTTCTTCCATTTTATTTGTCCTTTCCTCATGAAAATTATACATCTGGATCTTGTAATTCTTAGTAATTTTATATTTTATACATAGGTATATCTATATCTTTCATTTATATGTGCATATATATGTATATATTATAGTTTTTTAGATGGGGTCTTATGTAGCCCAAACTTGCTTCAACCTCACTATTGTTGACAGGAATAAGATCCTGATCATCCTGCCTCCACCTCCCAAGTGTTGGGATTACAGGTGTGTACTAACATGCCCAGTAAAATGTATATTTTAATATCTGTCTTACTTCTCCATTTTGTAGTGATTTGACATAAAGCACTTTTAAATTTGGACATAGTTTATTTACATTTCAATTTCCATGATTCTGAATTAAGGGTAAAATCTCTGGCTCACTCAAGATTCTAACAATATTCACTAAAATTTGTCTCACTATTCTTAGGGCTTTGGAACTGAGATTTCCCTAGTTCATTTAGAATTTATTTTGAATCATAGTGACAAAGGAATACTTTCCCCCATGTGTTCTGCACATATCTCTGTATTTGTTGTACTTACTTAAGCAAAAATTTCATTCCTTTCCACTATTTTTCCCATTTAATGACATACAAAATTGTTATAAATGGAACGAACTGGGTTGATCCCTTTCTTTTTTACCCAGGATTCCATTCCTCAGCTGGTAGTAAGTTCTTTCATTAGTTTTATAGCATCTACAATGTCTAACAGGGTGAGGGCCTCAAGAATGGATTGCACGGCTCTGAGCATGCTAGTCTGTCCATTTGTCTTTAACAGTTATCAGTATATCAGGAAAAATTTTAGCCATATAAAAACATAAAATAATAAAAATAATTGTCCATGGCTCTACCATCCAGCTTATCCATTTTTAGCATTAGTAATACAGTCGCTGTCTTTGGTTACCTTCCCCAATCACCTCGGGCAGCTACCAAGAACTAACCACTATCAGGTCACTGCCCTTGTCATTCTCTATGCCCTGACTGTATATGTGTGCACTTCTTAGCAGTATCTATTAACATGCTTAAAATAGGTCTTATGAATGTCACAGCATAGATATTATTGACTATTTTCATTGCTGTTGCTCAACCTATGTCTGTGATATTTATGTAATTAGTCTATGTGCCTTCCTTAATTTTCATTGCTTCAGAATTCCCTGGTGTATGAATGGACTGGTTCACTTAAATTATTTATATACTATAGTGAAAATGAGGCTTCATGTAGTTTCTTTCCATGAACTTCCGTGTCCCTGTCTCTGTAAATATGTAGGAGTGTTTCACGGCTATTTTCTCATGAGTAAAACTGCTGGGTTACAGACTGTACACATCTTTGACTTTAGATATTGTCCAGTTGCTCTCCAGAGTGGGCAAACATTTACTTTCCTACAAAGTTTTCCATCACTCCACAGTCTCACCAGCTTTTAGAGTGTTAAACTCTTGAATGTTCCCCTATCTGATCAATTCGTTCTTCCAGATGGATTTTATAATTCTGTTGTCAAGTCCTAAAACTGTAACTCATTAAGCTTTTGAGTACAATATTTAACTTTGAATATTAATTTGGAAGAATTGGCATCAATATAACATGAACCCTTCTCATTTCAGAACATGACCTTTCTAACATTTTTTGCCTCTTCACAAAGTTTTGCTCTTTTTTGGGGCTTGCACACTTCCAAAGCTAGTTCATATGCATTGCATATTTTGTTGCAATTGTGAATAAACACTTTTTTTCAAAAGTAATTTTTAAAGCCAAAAATTTACTGTATTCTTTTATTGACATTGAATTCAGTCAGATTAGTGCCCCCAAAAGATGGAAAATATGTTAAGAACAAATAACTGCACACATCCATAGCATTATCTAAAATGTCAAATCAAAGGTCAGCACTGAAATTAAATTTCAGTCCCATTATAAACACTGCTGGTCCCCTTCATTTGATCTGACCCACTCTCCCTCCGGAAGCTTTAGTTTTTTTCTAAGCATCTTCCAGTGGCCCCTCCTGACAGACAAGTCACCATGAATTGATCTAACAATTACAGCAATGACCAAAATGTGGCCAATGAGACTCTTCTTCCCTGGGCACTCCGCACTTCCTCGCCACGGCTGACAAAGTTTTCCTAGCAGCAGTGTGGATGGCGCTTGGCCCTCAGGATTAACCATAATCTCAAGACTCAGTTCCTACCTCAGTGCCTTCCCTTTCTGTCAGCGTATTCACCACTCCATCACTGTGAGTTATCAGCCACATATTAAGAGGCCAAGACTGGCTCCAATACTAGTAGGTAAGGAAGAGACTATTAAAGAACCAAAGATACATGTCCTACTCTCAGGGAGCATATAGCTTTGATGGAGAGTCAACAAGAGTCCAGAATTAGAGAAAAAGTCAGAAATCCCAAAAGAGCATTCTCATTTTTATACTCCTCTCCATCATACCAAATAATAAATGATAGAAAGATTACATGATGGATAGATACATAACAGATAGATGATAGATAACAGATAATCACTTGGAGCATTTCAACTGTGTCATTTTCTGAGTTGGAACAACAAGACATACTCTTTGACTACCATTACTGGATAGAGGATCTAACACAGTGCTGTTTTACCAAATAGCAACCAGGTACAAACAGTGCCACTATTTCCCTTTGGTCTATGGAGTGTGACTCTCCTGCAGCCAACAGTTCCCTCACTTCTCAGTTCTCCCCACTGTGGGTTGTTCTGAACAGCACTTGCCTCCCCCCAAATGCTGAGTTCTCAGCTCCATGGAAGCAATGGGCACAGCAAAGCGGTATAGGACCATTTCTCAGAACTTTGAAAGAAGTAGGGAAAAAGTCCAGATCTCTGTGAACCCTGTATACCTGGGATTAATTTTACCTCTGTCTTCCAAGAAGAAATAATTCCTCCCTCCAGCCCACTATTTTAGGATGACACTTGAGGTTACATCCAGTAAAAGAGAGATTAGTCTGTTCATTTGTCTTGCTTTGTGGTAAGCATTAGTAAAGATCTAAATACAAAAGATATACACACAGTCTGGAAGATTAAAAGTAAATTGCAAGCTATTTCGATTCTTCAGAGGGAATTAATAGTATCACATTCCTTAATCTTTTGTAGAAGGTTTATGGAGTAGTTTCATAAATATGATCTCCTGTAATTCCCTTACCAACCCAGGCAGGTAGGCTGAGCAGGTAATATAATTCCCATCAAATCCAGAGATTTTAAAGGCTAGAAGAGACTTGAAGACCTAGCCCAAGGATAAAAAAAATAGGTTCAGAGCAGTTAACTGAGGCCACACAGCTGAAGGAGTTGGGATAAGAAAACCAAGTTTGGAAACTCAGTCCCCTTCCCTTCTTTTATACAATTTCAATGGGGAGCAGTAAATGTGACTGGGAAGAAGGATGAAAAGAGAAATGCTGGTGGGGGGGTCTGTAGAGATGCTTAGTGGTTAAAGGAGAAGTGCTGGTGGGGGTCTGGAGAGATGCTCAATGATTAAAGAAGTGCTACTTTTGGTTGCAGAGTTTCTCTGCTTTGATATCAGCTCAGAGGTTCATATTCAAGGTTATGGAAATGTGAAATGCAAAGCCCTTGAACCTCCTGCGGTTTGTATGCTAAGGACACCTCTGACAGAATAGATAGCAGCCTTCACTCAGTCTGTCCAACCTCAAGGGACAATAAGTTCCCAAGGTACCCTACTTAATCTTTCTCAGGCAGTGCCTGCCCCAGCCCTCCAGAATCTTTAGGAAAGAGGTCCTCTTCTCAGACTACTGTGATGCACAGGGCCCAAACAGTTCAAAGTGTTAAAACCCCAGTACAGGTGGGGATGGTAGCAAGTGACTATAATCTCAGCATTGGGGAGGCAGAGGCAGGAGGGTCAGAAGTTCAAATCCTCCTTTATTTACTTAGAGAGACCGGTATCAAAATAATAATAATAATAAAACCAACTGTACCTAGAATGGAACAACATTTTACAGTTTTGCCACAGATTCAAAGCCATGGAGTATTCCCAGAGCAAGGATGTCTTCCCAGCACCAGCCTCTATAGCCCAATCTTGGTCTGAGCCCATCAGACATGGTGAGGAATCTGGAGAGAAGGTGAAGACCTGGTGAGGAAGGCAGCCAGGGGACCACAGCGTCTGTTTTCATATGAAACCGCTGCCATGGGAAACACAAAGGTAAGGCAGACTGCCTGATGATTCCTCTCCAGCTTCCTTTGCGCTCTGGTGCGTGGCCGCCTCGCTAAGCTCTTTGCTTGGCAAGCTCTCAGCCATTTGGGACAGACAACTGGGTCACCATGTCCCTGTGACATCAACACTGTTCAGACACCGGAGCGAGTAAGACAGGAATTTGATCCAAAGATTGGTTTTGGAGTGCCACACTCAGACTGGAAGGCTGAGCCCCTGAAAAAGATCTGTCTCGCCAGCTGGCCAAAATAAATACGTGCAAAAAATAAAAGAAAAGGGAGAGAAAAGCAGATTAGAAATAGTTTTCCAGACATGCAATTCTAAACCTCAGTCCTGATATGCACTTGAAAAAAAAAAAGGCCCTGGCCTTTTCAACTATTTCATCTCTGAAAACCTTATTTTACTTTTAATTTTCTTTCATTCAAGTAAGGGGCATGGAGTGAGATTGAAGGTATTATTCTGCACATTAAAGAACATTAATGCAAGACTAAAAGGCACGTCATGCTAACAATCACTGTTACAAAGCATATACATCTACCTTCCACCTTCCAAGTCCCGCCTTTAGCACTGACTTCCTGAAATCCATTGTGCAATTTAAAACCTACCTTTTTTTTTTGAAGGTTCAATTATTTCTCCAATACTAATTTCAATAAACAAGAAACAAACACTTCATGTTGTGCATGCTATGACTGATTCTGGAATTCTTATTTTTCATGTTCATAAAAGAAAAAAAATGAAAGCAAAATTCCTCAAGGGGTAAAAAAGCTTGTCTGTTTACTTGTCTACTCTTTGTGTACTTCTAAGAAGTGCCTCTCAATTAATTTTAATTGATTTTAATTAATATTTGTTTTAATATTCCCACTGAATAAAGATAGGGATTATTTTTTCTGTTTCATCTGAACATAGTCATTTTACTGCATCTTGAAATGATATAATTAAATGTCCTTTATTCAGTTCCATATTTACAAATAAAGATAATATTAGGAAAAATTTTGATGACTAATATACTACTACATGCTAAAAGTTTAACAAAAAAGATAAACATTATTTAAAGTCCTCAAGAGTAAAATAATTTTTCCAAACTCCATAATATGGTGTAAAATGGAAGGAAGATATGCTTATAATTAACTGCTATATTCCTTCGTTTGAAGCGTTTTAGGCCTTGCAGAGCAGAATATTTATAGCCAGTAATGCCATCCATATCCTAAATAGCTTTTTAATGGTCCTGTTCTTCTTTTGTTAAATTATGGTACATAAAGCCTTCCAGAGAAATGCAAAAGAACACAAGATGGAGAAGTCGGATAAAGTTCCTAAACTCCTTCAGTAGGCTGGTCACTGCATTCATCTCACTGAACACTTTCTAAGCAGTCTCACTGACCTTTCTAATGAGCTTCATGTGAGAATCCCAACTGTCATAGAACGATAGACGTCTTATTAACCAAGAAGGTTCATATCCTGTAGAAGCCTCACATATTAAATATTGCACAACCCACTCACGGGGGGGGAGGGGACAGGGAGGCTCAGTATTCTAAGTACAGTAATCTCAACTAGGCTTCAATGAATGCTTTTATGTTTGTTTAGTAATGACATACTCTGAACCCTAAATTATGGGTAAACATTTTAATACAAAGCTTATAAACACTTTCCCTACTTTTTGACAATTTATTTAAACTACTAATTATGCCTTTGATGCCTAATCCATTTTCACATGAGTTATGTTATAAATGAAAGTCACAGAGGAGCTGTCATTATTCGGATACTACATAGCATAAGCAATGTTTCAGAGGCTAACTTTTTTTTGTTTTGTTTACTACATATTGATGTAGATTGAAAAGGTGCTCAGGGTTATTTCCTCTTTTTTTATAACCTGTGCAGATGTCAAAAAAATTATGGATTATGGGGGATGAATAACAATGATATTTTTAATAGACTTGTTTTGTATTGATGTTATTATCCATGTTTTATATATTTAACGATGTCTTAATGATGTCTTACCACATCATTGATGCCTGGCTTTATGGTGAAGTTGAAGCTATGTCTCTCCAATATTGTCAAGCATGATATGACGGTCATTTCAAGAGAACTTTGCTGATGGTTACAACTCTCCACAGCCGATTTCCCGGAGCATTTTGTAAAATATGTATTACAAAAAAAGACATATACATTCCAAAAAATTCCAATACTGACTCGTCATTATTTTTTAAGTAATCTCTTTTAGTCAAAAGGAAACTCTCCTGGGTAATGCAGTACTTCTCAAAATTGGAAAAGCAACAGTAGCTCTCTGGTAGGACTCAAGATCCTGCAATTCTATGGTGCTTACAGAGAAGGCAGAGACTGCTAGTCTAGGAAACCCATGTGATATAAACAGACAATAGGAAAACATCCTCATGAAATCATCAAAACACTGTAAGGTGTGTTTCTTAGATTTTAGTAAGGTTTCTTCAACAAGGAGGCCCAGCCCAATCACTACCCCTTAGCTAAGTGAAAGAAAAGAATAAACACCCTTGTCATGAACACAGATCCTTCAAGATTGGAAGCCTAAATAGTCCAGCTCTAATTTAAGGAACTGCATGCATCCTTTACCAACCACAATGCTCATTCATTAACCAAAATCTTTTGCACATCAACAAAGTGCCTAACCCTACTTCACACATTCAGGCAAATAGAATTTCAAAGGCACAAACCATGGTAGGAAAGCTAAAGCATCTTTCCCCAAACACTGATGACTGATTATTCTCCAAATTAAATAAAAGCCTGTTTCCATGCAGAAATGAGCACTGGGTCTGGGAAGTGGGCCAAGGTGACTCCCTGGGGAGTTTCTCAAGGAACCCCTTACAGGAGGCAGGTACTGGGGAAGGAGTTGGGCTGGAAACAGGGAACTGTCTTAAGGAGCAATAGGAGGTCCCGGTAGAAATTTAGTTATTTTTGTTTTTACAAACCAAATGATTACCATTTTTGCAACATGTTTTATTGAAAAGTTTTTTAGGACTTCAAATATTAGACCAGAATTTCTCAGAGCCCTAGAACTCTCTGTGGTTTCAGAATCAACAACAGGTTAGTATCATTCAGGAATTGGATAGAAAGGCCTTTCTCCACCCAGGACCTGCTGAGTCAGATACTCTGGGGAATCAGTGTTTTAGCATTGTCTCCAATTAATTAAGCTTAGACCTTTTTTGCTTCAGTATGTATGTATCTCCTTGGCTGATTACTGGAATGCAGATTCCTGGGTTCCACCAGAATATCTGATTTAATAGTTACAGTGATACCTGGAATGTGTACTCTTAATAAGCATTCTCATCCATTCAGGCACAGGTCACAGATCACCTTATGAGAAACACTGAATTCTAGTCTCAGAATAAAAGATATTAAAAAAAGAATAAGAATGGGAAGAGAGTAAAAAAAAAGTCCAGGTAAGAAAAGGCTGGGTGAGTGGAGGAGTTAAATAGCTCAGCTTATCAGTATGGAACTATCCAGTAAGGAAAGGGTCCATTCTGAATGCCCTGGGAAGAAAATTAGATCCAGAAAACTGATAACTAAGTAACTCACACATTTCATAAGGTTTGATGGACAGTTCCACAAGGATTTTTCAATTGCCATAAACAATTTCTCTTTTATAACAGAGGGTCTCTGAATGTGACTCCTCTTGACATTACAAGTGTAAAGAAATTGTTTGAGTTCTTCCCTGCTAGATGCCCAAGAATTTGATAAGCCTTTGCTGTTTCAAAAAGACTGTCATATATTGCTTGTGGGTCACAGGAGAGCTTAATGGCAGAAATTACTCTTAAAGCCTTGTCTTGTTAGAGCGCTAGGTCAGCACTTGCCATTTCCTCTCAGAGATTCTTTCTTTTTCCTGTGAATTTTCAGAGATATCTCTGGTGATTTGGCTTCTAGATAGCCAGATTCCAATTGAGGAGTAGCTATAACTTCCCATGTGACAAGACTAACTTCAAGGCTTTCAGGTTGAGTTGGAACCTCTAATCTGTATTTTAAAACAATATTGGATTGCCCACTTGGATCAAGTTATGTCAAGCACAGTAAAAATCAAATTTCTTAAAGTACTAAAGGAGTCTATAATTTTCTGGGTGCCAATAGATAGCTCTTGCAGCAGATCATAGTTTTTTTTTTTTTTTTTTTTTTTTTTTTTTTTTGTGTGTGTGTGTGTGTGGTGACCACTGACAAGTTCATTTGAACAGGACTAAGGCCTGCCTGCATGCCTTCCTCCCTGTTGCTATTCAAGATCTGGAAAAACAGGTCCTGGGGGTCAAGATCCCCCACTCTTCACTCTATATATGGCATAGGAAAATTACCCGGACTCTCTCTACTTCCATTTTCTTTTTTCTGTTTTTAATTTTTCTTTATTTATTTGCACCTTTGTGTGTGTGCGCACACGTGTTAGAGCACCACAGCCTATTGCCTCTGCAAACAAACACCAGATGCTTGCATCACTTTTTGCCTCTGGCTTATGTGGGCAGCTTGGGAATTGAACCTACACTAGGAGGCTTTGCAAGCAAGCACCTTTAACCACTATGCCATCTGCCCAGCTACGGTTTTCTTATCTATAAAATGAGCATAGTAATCACAATAACTTCATAGGATAATTTCAGTAATTAAATAAAGTTCTTGACAGTAAGCAAGCCCTTGATTCTCTTATTTCCCACATTTTATACAGCACAGGATGGTTCTGAGAGTTAAACATAATGTCAGTGCTTAATGTTACAATTAAAACACATATAGAGTTAAATGTAGTGTGAGAATTGATCATGCTACTTCTATAGACAGTTCCCATCTTTGGATAGTTGAACGTTTACAGGAGTGTAAAAATGGTAGAAATGATACTTCAAATGTAGAACTTTGATCTTTTCCCAGATCAGCAATAGGCAGTATAATACAAACTGACAAAGAACAACCATGCTTGACAGCATGCTGTGTGGCTAAAATATCACATTCAGTCAATTCAATATCTTGAATGCATTTTTAACTTTTGATGGGTTTAATAGATTATAACCTCAATATAGGCCAAGAAGTTTCTGTACATGGTCAAGTATGTTTAGATTAAAATTAAAGCAACAAGGGCTCCAGCTTTTATTTTATTCTGTTTTTATATGTGTTTCAGTTCTGTGGCATTCCTGAAATGACACTTCTCAGATATCTTAAGTTGCCTGGGGTTTTATTGTCACCTCACCCTTAACTATGACAGGTCATCCAATCTCTCTGGGTTCGTTTCTCATCTGAAAAAATGGGTTAAGACCTGCTCTGAGGTTCCAATGAGAAAGCCTCCAGGAGCAGAAATGGTGCTGCTGGTCAAACGGAGGCTTCTATGTCTTGTCCTAAAACATTGGAACATGAACTGAGACTGGAGCATTCCAAAGCTGTTACTCAAAAGAGAAATCTGTTGTGGTTTGCATATGTCCTCCTCCAGAAAGCTTCTGTGTATGTTAAAGTCTTGGTCGTCAAAGCAATGTTCAGTGGTGGGGTTTTGGGGAAGTTGAGAAGTAATGGATCACCAGGTATCTGCTATCCTCAATGGGTTTATCCTCAGATGGAATTACTTTAAAGTGGTGGAAACTCCAGACAGAAGAAATAGGTCCCTGGAGGCATGTCCTTGAGGGCTATGTCTTGCCCTGGTCCCTTCTTGTCTCTCTGCTTCCTGGGTGAGGTGAGTAGCCTCATGATGTTCAGACACACCACGGGACACAGCAGTGAATCCAGCTCACATGGACTAACACGTCTGAAACTTTTCCCCTTTGTTTTTGTTAGGAATTTTATCACATTTAGGGACAAAATGCTAACACAGTCCCCAAAGTCTTGTTTTATTGAAAAAAAAAAATCATGTGGCTATTTTCGTTACTTGACATGGCTTTGTCTTTTTACAGAAAGTAAATTTTAGAGGGATGAGGAGATAGCTCAGTCACTAAAGTACTTACCTCACAAGCATGAGGTCCTGAGTTTGACCCCAATGCTAGTCACGATGTTCTGCACCTGTAACCCTAGCACAGGGGAGGCAGAAGAAAGCAGATGCCCAAGGCTCCCTGGCTAGCCAGTGAGCTCCAGAACAAGGAAAGACCCTGTCTCAAAAGAGGGTACCTAAAGAACGACACTGAGGTTTTCCTTTGGGCTCCACATGCACATGCACACACATGGATGCACACCTACATATACATGTGTGCCTGCACACATGCAAACAGGCATACCACACACAAACACACACAAGCCAGAATTTTATTACTGTCCAGTTTGATTTCACTCTTGTCGCTTCTTCCCACATACCTACATCAATTCTCTAACACGCAAGGAAAACTGACGTTCCTTAGTTACTTATTCCCCTGGTGGCAAAAGAATACCTGTGTCAGAAATTCTAAAAAAAACTCCTCTGAGAAAAATCACATTTTTCAAATCACACTACCAGAAACACTCTAGTATATTAAACTATTTTCTGGACTGTCAAGGGTTTTCAATTTTTATATTTCGACCCACCTTGTTTATTCACTATCAGAGAGTCAATATAGTAAGAACAGAGCCTAAGAATTGAACGTGGATGGCACAATCCTAGAGAAGCTGGTCTTCTATGAAGATGAGAATTCCTTGCAGAGCTATTCCACAGCTCATATATTATTCTGGGTAAGTTACACTCAGAAAATTTGTGTTGAGATGCCTCACATTTCAAAGACACAGTTATACCAGAGAATTTGTACATTTGCTAAATAGACCTAGTAAAGTCAGTGTTCTAGCGTTTGTAAGGAAAGAAGACCCCCATCTCTAATTTTTATATAATAAAATGACCCAAGACCTTGATCTTCAAAATCAAACAGAAATTTGTCACTGGGTATAAAACAAACATATTAAAGGGTGGTCTCCCAATCTAATTAATTCAGAATGCTGTGATTCATAGCCAACCTTTTTTAAACAAAACTCTTTTGTAAATCAGTATGCAATTAATTCAATTTTTAAATATAATTCAAACTAAATTTCATAAATAGTTACAAAGGTCTATGGGAGGATTATGGGTCTTTTCCTTAGAACAATGTAAGTAAAAATTATTTTAAAGCACACACATTATATATTATATATATATACGTGTATATATATATATAATTTGTCTATGGACTTGTCTAAACCTAATACTCTGCTGAAGATTTAAAAAGAATATATGTATTTAGAGGACAAATTATGTTTCTTCCACTTAATGATTTATGACTTTTAAGTAGTGGTTATAGAATTGCAAGTATTATCAGCGTAAACCACTGGTCTCTCAGATTCCTCTTTCTATTAAAATTTGCATCATAAAGTTGATGGATAGGCTGAGATAAAATTTTCAGTGCTTAATTTTTTATAGAGGCTTTGGAGATCTTTATACTGTCAGAGAAGTAAAAGTCCTAAAGCAAAGCAAAACATCACATGAGATGCATCCATTTCTAACCAACTGACATATATTTCAAATGAATTAAAACTTCTGTTCTAAGAGGATAAATGACCTCAATTGACCCACATGTTTAGATAGAAAATTTTGCATATTTTCTTGACAATGTAAGTGGCTATGGCCATTTTAGACGTGTTTTAGGAAATGTCATCTAAATACATACTATACCTGTTTTGCTACTAAGAGATGGCCATAGTGCAAACAAAGCTGGCACGTTTTGTGGGCAGGACATGCCTGAACCAGTGAAGCCTTTGAGAACCCTGCCTTGCCAGCTACAGCTCAGGGTTCACTGTAGTATGTGAGGGCAAACACAGTATATGTTTCTATTGGTTTAAATGTTGCATACAGTAAGGTGTTTAATATGGGGAACTGAGAGTATTTTATTTTGTAAATGTGCGGCCTGTGTGCATATGGAGGCCAAGGGTCAACCTTCAGTATCTTCCTCATCACTTTCTACCATACTTTTTACTTATGCTTCTCACTAAATCTGGAGATAATTAATTTATCTAGACAAGCTGGCCTGTAAAACCCCCAGGGATTGCTCACCTCTGCTTCCCTAGCACTGAAATTACAGACATTCACCATCACAGCACACTTTTAAATAGGTGCTAAGGACCCAAAATTATGTTTGTTCCCCAACCCTGGTTAGGAAGATAGTTTTATATTTTTTAAAAAACTAGAATATATTGGTTATAAGTAAATAAGAGCCATGTGTGGTGGTTCACAGCTGTAAACTCAGCCCTCAAGAGGCTGAGACAGAAGAATTTCTTTGAATTTAAGGTCAACCTAGGCTACACAGTGAGTCACAAGACAGCCTGAGCTACAAAGCAAGACTCTCACCAAAGAAGGAGAGGACAAGGAAGAGGGGAAAATACAGACAGATACAAAGCAAAAGAAAAAAACTTTTCAAACAGGATCATTTAAACTTCTTATATGACTTTTATCAACAAATCCTAAACCAATAATCCCATTCTCCAGAAGCAGTATTGAAGGCTTATATACGGCAATAATTTCAGACTTTCTATGAAAATATAAATATTATTTTGCAAATTCATAATTTATTTTAGAATTAAACTGAACAATATATTTTGTTCAACACATCCACTGGTGAGGGGGGGGAGGGGACAAATCATCACTGGTTCTTTTCTTGGAGAGAAAGGAAAAACAGTAGCTGACCAATATTATGGTTTAGTGAATGAAAGGCACAACTATGTTATGCTTCATTTACTTTATAGGAATTTAGTAATTAAAAGTCAAAAGTCTAAAATTTTCCTATCTACTGTTTAGAATACCTGTTTGCCAGAAAAAAGACACACACACACATACACACACACACATATGTATGTATGTATGTATGTATGTATGTATGTATGTATGTATATATGTCATGCTCATTCTAGATTGATGCAGCCTTTCCTAAGAATTAAAACTTTGCTATGGTCTCTCAAGTACTATACTTGATTGCTTTAATGCCTGATTAGATCACTGTCCAGCTCTGTCCAATTTGAAAGACTACAATGATGAAGTTGTTAATGCATCATTTTATACATCACACTTTATTACCTTGAACACATTCTGCTTTTTGTGACCTACTTGTTGACTAATCCTTGGGGTACGTCACTCTCATCCATAATGTCTTCATTTCTCTTGACTTCATTTTTAGATATTAAGTTTATGGTACTAAAGATGCTGTGCATGAATGTGAAAGGCAAACAAGTTAAACACCATGAGAACTGTGCAGTTGCTGAAATCCCCAGTCAGAAAAAAAAAATTAAGGAAAGCACTGAGGATGGATGTTGATACTGTTCCAACCTTTCAAGAGTCTGAACATGGCTAGACCATCACAAGACATTCTCTTTCACATGGAAATAAATAATAAAACAGTAGTATGTAGCTGTATAATGTCCCATCTGAGTGAAAACGTAATTTTTATATTGAAGCAAATACATCAAATAGTGATGAAGCACCTGCTGTGTGCCAAGAGCTGTGATAATCATTGACAATATAGTGGTGAACAAATACATAATTCTCATAATTTCCAGTCTAGAGAGGAAGAAAACCTTCCAGCAAGGATACAAGGTACAAAAGGTATTACAAAGAGTAGATGATAGTAGTGCTACGTGACTGTGTAACAACAGCTCTACGCCACCACCAGGTAGGGGAAGGAATTCCTTCCTAAGAAGAAATCATCAAGAAACAGATCTGTGAGGAGGACATCAAACACTGGACTTTCAGAGAAAGATGGTCATTAGGTTCCTGTTCTTTTTGGAAATCAGTGGATTCTAAGCATTGGCTAACAAAACATTATTATACCCTTGGAGAATGTCTGGGGGTAAGAATTTAGACGGGGGTTCTCAAGCTGCAGGTTGCTGCTTCTGGCTCCGACCTGTCTGTTCAGGCACAAAACAGCTCATGCTTCTTGTTCACTCTCCTTCACCTATCCCAACAGACAGCGGATTTCTGCTCTTCTCGTTTCCTTCCATCTGCATCCGCCAACCAATAATACTGAGAAGTAAAATGTATCCTAGAAAGTATTATGTGTGACTATGGTATAAAAAGATGATTTTTAGGTATTTCATCTTATATTTCACATTAAAATCCAGAGATAATCTTATTATTGTGAATAAATCTAAGTTTAGGGTCAGTGAATAGATAAATATATGGGTAAATAGGTAAACAGATGGACAGATTTAGGCATAAATACACACACATATGCTATTACAAAAAAAGTGTTATCACCTGGAATGCTATTTTTATGCACTAAAACTTAACAGGGAGAAAAACTTTGATGTCATTATGATAAAGATGGTTTAATATGCTATGTGTCTCTCTCATTTTACTTTTTCTATGTGAATGAAATTATGAAGCACAGAGGAAGAATTCACACTTGTAGCCACTTTTCTCATTGTTACGACAAAATGCCTGGAAAAAGAAGCTTAAGAACAGAAAGGATGCAGGTCCTTTAGAAGTGGATCCTGAGATGAATATTTGGGTACCGATAACTTACTTTAAAACATCCCAGCAAGCTTTTACCAGAACACGAGGAAGGAGGTGTTTGAGGCAGCCCAGGGAAGAAGTCAACAAAGGATACATTCTAGAGACATTGACTGACACAGTGATAACCAAGGCTCAATCCCACTGGGACTTGGTTATCACTCAAGCAAGGAAGCTGACACATTTCTTCTCATCTCCCCTCCTATTAGCTGAAGGCTGATGCTGCTCTCATTAACTGCACTGCAGTTCTAACCTGGCCTGATGGACTGGGAAATGATTCTGGTAGAATATCACAGGTGTGTGAAGTAGGGCACTATCAGTGTATGGAGAAACTGTGGGTGCTGGGGAGGTGGTAATGGCCAGGCAAATATAGCATTTGTATAAGACATCATTGTCCCCATTTTACCCATTTCACTTTTGTAACCCTAGGTTTGTAACCTTCGCCAACAATTCCTATTCTTCCTCATAAGGGAGGGAGAGAGAAAGAAATGAAGAAAGGAAGAAAGGAAGGAAGGAAGGGAGGGAGGAAGGGAGGGAAGGAGGGAGGCAGAGTTTAACTGTAATGAAGCATTAATCACAACTGTTTATTTATTTTATAAATATCCATGCATTGATCTGTATATTTATGAAATCTAAATTAGAGGCAGAAGGGATAATATCTCAGAAAGTAGGCTTTATAGGCACTTCTCTGGAAAGTAAGAAGCATGTAAAAGAGAAACACTTTATGTTTTGGAAGATAATCGGTATCAGAACAACTACAAATGGTTATTTGTAGTGTTTAAAGGAGGAAAGAGGAAATGTACTTGGCTTCCACATTTTTAGTTACCAGTTTATTTATTTATATTTTGAGTGTGCATAGTGAGTGTGATGTGTCTAAAGACGTGGAGGCCTCATACTTAAGTACTTTTCTATCATATGATCTTCTCCCAGTTTCTCTGAGACAGTGTCTCTCTCCTAACTCACCACAGTGCAGTTTTTTTTTTTTTTCAGTAAGATTGACTGACCAGGGAGTCCCAGTGATTCTTTTTCTTCTGTCTCTGTTCCCCACATGACTAGGATCACAGGTGTGTGGGGTCAGTTTTTTTTCATGGGTGCTCAGGACATCTCAGGTCCTCATACCTGCACAGCAAGCACTCCTACTAGCTAGGCCATTTATTTTGCTAGCCCCCATGTTTAGTTCTTCTTAGTCTGGACACTACTGATTATGTTATGAATGGGAACTGATGTAAATGTTGATACCTCATCTCTAATCAACCATTGCTATTATATATTTTTAATTTTTTATTTATTTGGAGAGAGAGAGAAAGAGAGAGAGAGAGAGAGAGAGAGAGAGAGAGAGAGAGAGAGAGAGAGAGAGAGAGAGAGAGAGAATGGGCATGCCTGGCCTCTTGCCTCTGCAAATGAACACCAGATGCAGAGTACTTGGGAATTGAACCCAGGCCAGAAGGCTTTGCAAGCAAGCACCTCTAACCATTTAGCAATCCCCCAAGGCCTAAAGAAAAATATTGTTTTTGTTTTTTTGAGGTAGGATCTCACTCTAACCTCTGATGACCTGGAATTCACTATAGAGTCTCAGGGTGGCCTTCATCTCACTGTGATTCTCCTACCTCTGCCTCCTGAGTGCTGAGATTAAAGATGTACACCACCATGCCCAGCTGTAAAGAAAATATTTTAAGCACTAATGTTCCTTGAGAAACATTCCCATTTAAATTTGCATGCTATAAAGAAATTCAAATTTGAGGTATTCCAAATACATATGAGGTGTTGTAAAATTTTTATAATTAATATGTAACATAAATTTTTGTTAAAATGCATTCATGGTGGTTTGAATGTGAATGTGTGTCCCCACATAGACTTGGGTTGAGGTCAGTTTATTAAAGCTTATAACTTGGATTGCTAGCCATCCAGCTGGAGAAGAAATCACTGGGGGTGCATCTTGGAGTCCAGCCCTAAGGTGTCACTGGTGGGGGAATCTGAATTCCAGCCTAAAGGATAAGAGAGCAGTTTGAGCTCTGTGAAGGTCTTGCTTGCTACTGGGTTTTTATGCTTGATGCTTTTGAGTGTTTCTGGCTATTTCTTTCTGCTTGCAGGAATGGAAGCAGCTTCTTCTGCCAAAGATGGAAGTTCCTCTGTATCTGTAAGATTGAAATCAATCCTTTCCTTTCCAAAATTGAGTCTGGTTTGGATGTTCATCTCAGCAATGTGGAACTGAATACAACAAAAATTTGCCAGAGAGTTGGGGTGTTACTGTGTAATGAATCTGACCATGTGGATGTTTGTATTTTGGAACTTTTGATCTAGAGTAATGGGCATGGACTTTGTACTTGCAACTGAAGGTGCCTTCTAGAGTGGTAACCCAAGTTTTATAGGCTATTTTGGTGAGAGTCTGAAGATGCTAAATGAAGATATATTGAACTTTAAGAGGGAAAAAAAGAAGCAGCAAAGAACTTTGTTTTAACTGGTCCACTGGCATAAGGACTGGCTGTGGTCTTCTGGTCAAGTTTAAGAGTTAGATCAGAGTTGAATTTGAAAGTAATGGACTAAAGGGAGTGGCAGAAGATATAGTACTGAGAGATACAAGATTTAAAGTTGGAAAAATTCAAGGAAGTTTAGGTTACTGGCACAGAGACTGGTTGCTACAGAAGCTAAGGTCCTTCTCTAATATTTACACTGTAACAATGGAAAAGATGCTTGAGCTGATTCCAAACAGGAGAGTCTGAATGATAGAAATGCAAACTCTTGAAAGGAGATGGCTTGAAGAAAGGAAACTGTTCTTCAAGGTCACAGTTTTATTTCCTCCTAGATTAACAATGGCTGTAAGGGTACACACATGGTACTGGTTTCTGAAGCATAAAATAATGCATGGAAGTGGGTCATCGAGCACGTAAGGTTCCAGGAGCTGCTATTGAGAAGCAGAATATGGAACAGAGTGATGTCTCTCTATTGGAGGCCAGTGAGGCCACTGTTTGAAAGTAAATAGGAGCCTCTGCTGAGATGATGCATAGGAAACAGGGTGCTTCTGTTTTGAAGGCTGGCAAGGCAAGAGTATGGAGGTGAAAATGAACTGAGGTTTGCAATGGAGACCAGAAAATGTTCTGGATATACCAGAACATTACAAAGGGCTACCATGGAGCACTATTGCCTCAGGATAGATGTTCTTCTGACTTTTTAGCCCAGCTGAGAGATGATAATTAAAAATCAGAGTGTCATCACTGATTATAGATGTCAGACTTGAACTACAGATGTTTGATGTTTACCTGATGGTTATAGATTTTGCATTGGTCCAGTCTTTCCTTGTTATGCCTATTTGTAATGAATTTGTTTACCCTGAACTATTATATGTTGGATGTATGTAACTTGTTTTCATTTTATAGGACTCACAATTAAGAGAGAGTCTTGAATCTCAGATTAGACTTGGGATTTTGGAACAATCTTAAGGTTGGTAAAGACTATGGTGACCTTTGAAGTTGGACTAAATATGATTTGCAATGTGAGATGGTCATGAGTCTATTGGGGGCAGGGATGGAAAGTGGTAGTTTGAATGTACACATATGTCCCCATAGACTCAGGTGTTTTATTACTGTAATTTGGATCTCCAGCTGCCTGCCTGGAGGAGGTGACACTGGTGGTAGATCCTTGAGTTCAGTCCTAAGGCATCAATGGTAGCAGATCTGAATTCCACACAATAGTGTAAGAGAGCAATTTGTGCTCTGCTGGGGTGCTGCTAGCTCCCTGATTTATATGCTTGCTGCTTTTGGTTTTTGCTGGCTGTTTCTCTCTGCTTGGATAGATGGAAGCAGTTTTTTCCGCCAAAGATGAAACTTCCCCTGGATCTGTAAGCTTAACATAAATCTCTTCCTCCCCAAAACTGCGTCTGGTTTATTCATCCCAGCAACGTGGAACTGACTAAAGCATTAAATGGTGACCTAAGTAAAATAAATACAATTACAAAGGAGATAGATATATTCATAAAGAAATATATTTCAGTTTCATGAAAAAAATCCCATGTAACCTACTATGGAAGCCACAGTAGTCTACACAGTAACCACAGTGTGTTCTTCAAAATCAAGCGCTTGATTGTAGTCAGACATCGCTTCCTTGATCTGTCCTCTTCTTCCACGAACTTCTGCTCTGAGACTGTACACTGCAGGGTCCCCTGGCTTCAAGGCAAGTGCTGTCAAACCAAAAAATCACAAACATTTTCCTTCTAAATAAAAGCAACCTTTCTCCATCTAATAAACGAGCTCCATTTTTTAAACATAAAAATTTTCAAATCTTTATATAGTGCTTATTTGAAAGCATTTTTCTTCAAATGTAGCAATAGAGGTCAATTATAAATTTTGAATGTTTCTAAGAAAACTAGTTTATGGAATCATAATATGTCTTTCTTTGGGAAATTGGTATTTTTGTAGGTGGTTTCCTAATAATCCCTTATAGCCCATTTTCCCAAAGCTTTAAGCTATTAGATAAAGAAATCTATACTGATTACATTTAAAAAAACATAGTTTCAATACACATTGATTTGAAGTCTGTCTAAACAAACCCTATAATTTTCTTGAATAGTCTGAAAATAAACACATTAACTGCTATAATCTTATCAAAATAATTACCAAAAAAGTATACCTTTGTTAAGATTTTCTTCAGCTAGCTCATATTGTTTTAAACAGTAATAGAAATGTGCTCTGTTAAAATATATTGCAGCCCAGTGGGGACAGTGCTCAACTGCCTGTGAGAAATCTTGTTTTGCCTCTTCATAGTTCTCTAATACTGTGTTCGCAACAGCTCGATTCATGAGTGCCAAATTATTTTCGGGATTGAATGTGAAAGCCTTTGAAAAGTAGTCTCTGGCCTGTAATATATAAGAATAAAGACAATTTTGATTGACAACAATATCCAGAAACTTGAAAACTTTGTATCTTTTTTGCATGGTATGTATGCGTGTGTGCTGTACATGCACGTATGAATGTTCACGTGTGTATAGGTGTACATGTGTTTGCAAGTGCATGCATGGAGGTCAGATTTTGATGTCACCTTATTCTTTGAAACAGGTTCTCTTGCTGAATGAGCTCACCAATTCTGTGACACTAGCTAGCCAGTGAGCCCAGGGATTCCCAGCCTCCACCTCCCCCACAACACTACACCCAGCACTTTTACATGATCCTGGGAATACACCTGAAAAAACTTAAAGACTCTAAATTATTCACAATATCTTGTGGACCTGAAAGATGTGACCATCACAGTGAAGATAGCTGAATTTTGGTTAAAAGGTACAGCAAAACTTTTCTGTGAGCCTCAGAGATAGCATTTGACGGGCTATGGTTTACCTCACAAGATGCAAGTTGCTTGATCTTTAACCATTCACTTCATGGCAAAGACTGCAGTCTGGAAAGAATGTGCAACAAGTCCTAATCATGAAACTTCTGTCAACTTGCTGACTGTTTTTAAAGACTGTTTGCTGACAGCCCCCATCTCAACAGTCCCGTAGCAGCCAACCCAACCAGTCATGTATAGCTTAGTATGTGAACAGGCTTTTGGCAACAAGCTAAATTTGTTCAGAACCATTTGAATAACTAGCAGGGACAATTAAGAATTGTTCAAAATACTTTAATTTGCATTTTCTCATTGCTCCACCCAGCTACCCTTTAAAAAGTTCATTTCTCTTTCTCCTTGATAGAACATATTGATATGCCATTTTTCTTACAGTGTCTGTAAACGGAAAAGCAACAAAGCCTTTCAACAGTTCTCCATGAACTTAGCTTTCTCTGGCTTTTAGGGGCATTGACATTGAGGCTGTATAAACTCTCTCATCCCAGATGGTAGCCACTCTATTCTACATTAAGTGCAATTTAAGGATCTATGGAGATGGGGTAGAACTGACACTGGCCTGTGAAGGGTTTTAAGAGAATTCTCTCTGGAAAAAAGGCTATACACATAGACAGCAGAAGATAAGCAAAAGAACAACTCTACATATCTCTTTCTTCATAAAAAGACCTATGTTTCATTTTAACTGATGATGCCCCACAAAAGTGTGTTTTCAACCACACAGGAGCAAATTCTGAGCTTAAGATAAGCGAGCTCAATAAAACACCAAGAGTGTACCTGATTTTGGAAAATGTAACGTTCCAATGTAGCTTCCAAAATATATAACTTAGAAAATTGAAAACCCATGAATTTAATAAGGCTACATGCAGTAAAGTTGAAGGAACCAATTAGAAGCCTTGATTTTTAAACAATTGCTCTGATGTCCTCATATCTATAATTAATTGAAAGGTAGATCCACTTATTTTTAAAGTCATCTGTAGTTAATAATCTATTAAATATCCCATCCAATGTGGCTTTAAATTGCTGAGTTATTAACTAGAGAAAAGAGAGGTCAGGTGATCTATGGTTTTAACCTCCTTGCTCTATTGAGGAACCCTTCATCAAGATTATAAATCTTCCTGCCTGTATAATCAAAGAAGGAGAGAAAGACAGGATATACAAGTCACTTTCTCCACGGAGAGACCAGACATGGCCACGTCAAAACTTGCTTGTGGCTGGAAGGCATGTGCAAGCATCTGGTGAATGCATCAAGAAAGGGTGGAACACACTGAAGGTAAAATATTCACCCAACAAATGTTTTGTGCAGTGTGGGAGGGATGAAATTGTACTTTAATATTTTTAAGCCTGAGGTATACTTGATATCTAAACCAATAATTTTATACCACAAATACTACATGTGTGTAATGCCAATAGAGTTATTAAACTAAATGTCTCTCTTCCTATAAAATTTGAACATCCATAGAAACAGAACATTGCCCTAGATGTTTTATTTGTCTTAATCTCATTATTCTTCCCCCCTCATTTCTGTTTTGTTTTGTTTCATTTTGTTTTAATTTTGTTTTCAGTACTGAAGATTGAACCTTAGATCACATGCATACTGCACAAGCACTCTACCACTGATCTGTATTCTCAGCCCTTTTTGAATGTTTATTTTGAAATAGGTTCTCCTTAAGGTGCCCAGGCTGACCTTGAGTTTGCAATCCTCCTGTCTCAGCCTCCCGAATAGCTGGGATTGTAGGCTTGTACCACCACTAGCCTCTCTTCTTTTTTTTTCTTTTTATTTTCTTTTTGTCAATAAAAAACAAGTTTCCAATGTATCGTTAATGTATTCTCCCCCATTAGTCTTGCTTAGTGACCTCCAACTGCCATTTCTTCTAACTAGTCACCTTCCTACTTGCATATCTTCTTTGTGACCCACTGAGTTAAATGATAGGGGTTATTTACTGGAGCCTGGGCAAACTGCAGTGGCTACAGCAATGGAGAAAATGGCTCCCCTCACCCAGCAACCATTAACTTTCCAGGGGATCTCATGAACCCCTCCCTCATCCGTGATGAAATGTTGACAGGACGTTATAACGCAAAGAAATGTTTTTTGAGAACCAGCCAGAAAATAATCTGAGATTAATGAATTTTAAAGCAACTCATCTTGGCTTGACAGCCTACTCAAGTTTCCTAGTTGTCTATCAACTGAGCTCTGAGCAGTGACCACCTCATTCATGTCTTCTACTAATATACCTTATGTGACTGTCCTCACACTTAGCTTCCTTGTCAATGTGAATCTGATTTATCACTAAGTATAAGCAAGCTGTTAAAGGTCATGACTGAGAAAGGAGTATCCAGCCGGGATAGTGGGAAAAAAACAGGATTGAGTGGTTTCACCTAAAGTGCATTACAAAAGGAAAAGTGTTCCATGTCAAATGCTGCTGAGGGTTCAGTGAGGTAGGGACTTTGGTGGAAAGGGGTTATGAAGACCCTGTAAGGTAAATGAGAGATGGCTACTGTAAGACTTCATCTCTCGGGAAGATTAATAGTGAAATGGAAGATGTAACTTGCTTGACTATAAAGGAAAGATGTTTCATTTTTTTTTCCAGTTACATCCAGCATGGTGGAACACACCTGTAATCCCAGAACTCCAACACTTCCAACACTCGGGAGGTGGAGGGAGGAGGATTACAACTTGGAGATCCATATGGGATAATCATAAAATAAAAAAATAAAAAGAGATGGTTATAAATTTGTGCTCCCATGTTAATGAGGAGGAGGTTATAGAGCAATTTTTGTTCCTACTAGAGAAAGTAAAGAAATAAGGAATTAGCAGAGATAAGGGTATTTTTATAGTTACTAGAGCAAAATTATAAATCATAAATATCAGAAAAACTCTAAAAAGTAAAAGAAATCAAAAGTGAAAAATACTTTTAACATGCACATAAAGAATGTATAAAATAAGAACACTTCCACCTGATTAAATTCCATTTTATTTATTCTTGAGTCAAAATTTTGGGGAAACATTACAGCATATGTTTAACATGACTGAGGTGTAATTTAAAAATGGTTATGATAGTAAACTTTATGTTATGCATATTTTACTAAAGTTTAAAAATTCCTGATCAAAATATATGGAACACTGCCAAAACAGTACTCAGAAAACACACAGAGCATTAATAAATTATCACAGTATAAATGAAAGTGTGTCAATAAGTGAATTAAACTGCCAACTCAAAAAGGAAAGAGCATTAAGGTAAGCTGAAGAAAAGTCGAACATGACTGACTCCAGGTAAGAAGGAAGAAAAAACTAAAAGATAAGACAGTGAACCACGTAAGTTGATTCCAATTCAAATAAAGTAAATTTAAATGCATGCCACCTAATATCCCAATGTTTTTATTCCAGGCATTATAGATTAAAATGCGGAGAGATTAAATGATTGTACAGAACCAGAACTTCAATCCAAGTCTTCTCACTCCCAGGACTCATTTGATGGTAAGAAACAGTATGAACTATGATTAGTTGGATTCTCCCACCATAAAGAGAGTGTGGAGACAAGTCTGAGTGCAGGAATGAGCTGAGGATTCGAGGCGGGAAGCTGGTGGCAACAGATACAAAAAGCAGTGCCCAAACTCAGGGAAATCCAAAATGATGCCTACTAAAAAAGTGTTGAATGGTCAGTGATAATGAGCTGAGTAAATCCATACAAGTATAATCCCATAGTGGATACTTATAAACATTCTTATGAAAGAGAACATTGTTTTTCAAAGAGGAGTTAATGATTTAACCACTGAGCCATCTTCCCAGTCCCTAAAGAGGAGCTAAAGATTTGTTACCCTGAAATGTAAGGTTTACAGTTCAAAACAACATATAACAAATAAAGCAGTTAATGTCAAAAGGAAAATGCACATTACCTGGGAAAACTGCCTGTGGTGAAAGTAGATATTTCCGGCATTAAAGTAAGCCAGGGAGTACTTGGGGTCTAGAGAAATCGCTGCTTGGTAGTCTTTCATTGCATTCTGCTGTTGACCCATAAACTCATGAATCACACCACGATTTGTTAAGAACTCTGCTGTAGTATTGATCTGCAATGTAATCATATGAGCATTTAGCATCCGAGAATGGTATTAATCTCCAATTTCATGTCTGTAAAATGAATCTTATGAAATCTACTTGTGGGAAACAAGTAATTTTATAGTGCAGGTAAAACCCCATTAGAGCAAATATTTCCAGAAAGGGCTTGGTATGAAATTGGTTTCACGTCAACACTCTGTTGATATGGCTGCAATAAAACAAATAATTTTAGTACTGTACTCAAATTCTTTCCAAGGAACAGACATGGGGAAAGTTTATGTTTACTTAAGCTAAGCTAAGGAAGAAACCAAATTGAATAGTACATGCTTGTTTGTCCTCTGGAGCAGCAATTATCTTTCACTCTTCCCCTTTCTCATCTTAAACCTATAGAAACAAAAGTCCAAACCTAGACGAATAGTTTCTGTCAGTGCATTGGAAACACAACCCTTTTTGTTTGCCATTTCACTGCAGGAAGTTTGAGGATTTACACAGTCCTTTCTCCAGTTCCTGCAAACCTAGAACATGGATTTACATCTCATATTAATTTTTTACTACAAAATAGTAGTGATGTCCCACAAGTCATACAAGTTGCGTCTGCTGAGAAGAAACAGTGTTTTTTGAGAATGTTTAAGATTATACAATAAGAAAATCGTAATTTCTCTTTACCCTAGAAATCACTCAGGGAAAAGAAAACAAAACATTATTTTCTCCACAGATCTCCTTAAAATTCTTGCTTGAACCTATTTGTTGACAGTGCTAATGTATACTACTACTAATAATATCATTGAAGTGGGCCGTTACCTTTAAGGCAGTGTTCATATCTTGCATTGCAGCAAAATGATTACTCATTTGAAGGCAGACCACAGCTCGCCCCTCAAAGGCTAGGTAACTCTTTGGATCAACTTCTGCAGCAATGGTAAAGTGAGTCCACGCTTTCTGGAATTTTCCTTGAGCCTAAAATAAGCATTTAGTTTCACAAAGTAGGAAATAGTTCCTAATATTACAAATGTTTGATTCTCACTCATTTATAACTTTGGTTAAGAGCATGTTTTGCTGTGTTAAAGCTTAGGTGTGCTAAACAGGAAGTAGGCCATAGTATGAGTGTCTTTGGCTACCACTGAAAATTTTGATGAAATTTAATGCAGTCTTCCAGACACAAAATGGCCTCGATATTCATAACTTCACAGTGCCTGACACTACCTACATAAGACGTTCATAATAGGAGGGAAAGATGATATCGAAACAAAATAGAGACTTATTGAGAGGTTGAAGGGATATGATGGAGGGGGAATTTGAGAGGGAGAAAGTAGGGGTGGGGAGGGAATTATGGTTTATTGTCAAAATTGTGGAAGCTGTCAATAAAAAGTTAAAAAAGAAAAAAATAATTGTATAATCCTCTATTATACAAATCTTATGCAACAAAAAAAATCAGCCATTACATGAAGTACTAATGGTCTTGCCAATTGCCAAAACATTTATATTGAAATCCACAAATAGAGGCCAGGGGTCATATGTATTTGCTTGGCACAGAATCAATCTCAATCTCTGTCTTTTTGTCTCTCTGTCTCTGTCTCTGTCTCTCTCTCTCTCTCTCTCTCTCTCTCTCTCTATATATATATATATATATATATATATATATATAAAACAAAGTAAAATTAACATATGGTATATAAGTAACTGAACTAATAGATTGTAAAACATTTTGATAAACTGTGCTAACATCTGGAATTTTAGGACCACTATACATATTCCATGGAAGATGCATGTAAATCTACCAAGCATCTGTTTATACCAACCTTATTGCCAACTGGAGAAAACAAAAAAGGTCAGGAGATAGGCACCATTAATAGAAGGATGTCAGAGCATTTCCTAGAGAAGACCAGATGGCAACTAAACACCTCGCCATAGGAAGGCAGTGAGTTAATTAATTCAGCATGGTCCAGCTTCTGTTCTTTTCCTCCTGGGCTCAAAAACTCCACCTGCCAGAATCCTGAGGCTGATGCATTTTAACCAATCCGAACCTGGTGACTCTCACGTAAATCAATACAGAAATATAACTACTAGGGGAACTAGATCCTGATTTCTATCAGCTAAATTGTCTCCCAGGGTCAACTCCTCAGAAATCTACACTCTCATCCTGAGTTTGTTTAGTAAACAATGAAGGAGGTAAACTGAGGTTAGATTGTTAGAATATTAAACTGCAAATCACCTCAGAGTGTCATTGCTCCATAAACGTCAGTTATGCTCACTGCTGTACTCCCAGAGTTTATTAGGCACACAGCATAGGTATCTGTATGCATTTGTTTAACAAACTATCAACTCTTTTTCCTGAACAATACCTGGATGGCTCTTCTTGTCCTGTTTTTTGGTCTTTCCTGGTTCTATCCTTTATATTACTGTATTTTAATCCTTTTTCCCGGTGATGTACTGAGATTTTCATAAAATACAAATTTAAGTCACCTCTCTGAGTAGCGCTATTCCCCTTTCATTAGATGTCAGTGCCTTTAATATCGCCCTTACCCTCCCAGTGCTCCTGAAGTAGAAGTGCACTCTGCCTTGTTCTTTCAAGGTTTGTTAATGGTCTGTTCCCTCTGTCTGGATGAATACACTGGACACCCAACACTTACCTCTGATTAATTACTAGTCTTTCATATCTCCACATTAATGTGACTTTCTGTGAGTAAGAATTAAACTATCCAAAAGATATAAGTGTATCTTATCCACTGCTGTATTCCAAGGGTGAGAGCAGTTCCTCTTCCATATCACGTGTGCTTAAATGCTCAATGAACACAGTGAATGACATTAGCACATTCCACTGGAAGCCAGTCAGCACTGGATGTTTTGGAAGCCACTCTCTTTAAATAGACTTTGCACATTCCTACTGTGGTCCAATAATGACTAATTTTTCTCTTATTAATAAGTTCTTGGGACTACTTCATCATAACAACCAATCCCAATGCTTCCAGTATTATCAACATTGGATCAAAGTTCCTTATTTTCAAATGAAAGAATGGCAAATTTAATGGAATGTTATTAGCAGGAATTTCTACACACTGACAAAATTTGAACCTGTCTTTTGCCTATCTTCTAAGATTCTGTATATTAGAAGATATATAAGTAAAGACTTATGATTCCTCAGTTTCTTTTTAGGAAAAATATAGGTCATTGAATACTATATTCCAAGAATGTCGCTACAACTTTTATTAGTAAAAATAGCACGAGTTTTAAAATTCTGATGCAGAGGTCAGGTCAGAATGTTCCAGAATACACTTGCCACCATGCAGTATTGCACTCTCCCACCTTCCTGGAGGGATAGATGCCTGTCTTCTTGCCTTTCCAGAAAGTTCTAATAAACAGTCATATGAAAGATGAATTGGCCTACTGCATTGCTGGAGTTCACTTTAAAACTTTCATACATTGTTTATTCACAAATTCAATCGGACAGTCCTGGTGGAATCAGTGTATAAGTGGAAACAAATGTTACCAAGGTTCTTAAATGCAAAATTAAACAAGCAAATATTTAATAATATTAATTTAATATTAAGGAGCAACACAGACAATAAGAAAACTCAGTTCAATAAATTCTCATGAGTACTATTGTAGGTCCCTAGGCTCAGGCTTATCCAAGCAAGTTCCTCATAAGTCATTGACCCTTTGCTCCTATGTTCTGCATACTAAAAGGAAAGGAGAGACAAATATGCATAAGCAAAGAAATAACATTCAGCCCCATCACAGATAAGGGACCAAATTCATTCTTTCCTGTGCCAAGAAAGCTGTCAAAACTCAAAGTGTTGATATATGATAGTACCTGCAAATTATAGCCTAGGCTAATTCTGGCTTTTGAACACGTTGGGTTCAAACGCAATGCCTTCACAAAGTCCTTTTGGGCTAGCATGGTTGCTCTGTCATCTTCATACTCCATGTAAGAATTCCCCCGTCCAATATAAGCATCCAAAAAACATGAATTAATTTTAAGTGCCCTGGTAAAAAAGTCAACAGCTTCTTCAAATTCATTAATTCTAGAAAAAGAAAGAAAGAAAATTTGAATCTCCCAATGAATTGATGCTTTCTAGTAGCAGATTCCATCTTTTCCTACACATGACTTTTCCAAAAAGTTATCTACTGACTGTTATGGAAAATCTTTCATTTTTATATCAATATAGAAAATAAGCACATAAGTCTAAGGTCTAAGGAAGTCTGGAAGATTTTATGAAGATTTTGGTAAAGAGAAGAGGGGAAGCAAAAGCTATTTTGACAGCAGGATGTAGAATGTTATTCTGAAATTCTGTTTTCAAATTATAAAGTCTGAAAGATATTCCTAAACTTTGTTAACTGTGAATTATCAATAAAGATTAAACATATGCTCTTACAGAAAGAGACTATTTAAATTATAGCTAAAGTCTACCTATGTTTCAGTTTTCAGTGGACCACATATTCAATAATGATCCTGTAAGATTATATCACCTAAGGATGTGATAACTACCATAGTCTGTTTAAGTATATGATGCTCACACAATGACAAAAAAATGTCTAACGATGTATCTCACAGAACATATCCAATCACTTAGTAACATATTATTCAAAATAATTTTATATGTATGGAAGAGACCAGATTATTATCTCATAAAAGCCCACACTTTAAATCTATAAAAATATCCCATCTCATTGTGGACCCCAATTGAAAACAATGAACTCATTTTTGTCTAGCAAGTACTTATAACTGAAATACTCATGATTCTACCACCATGTTTTGGTAACCACTACCCAAGAGTGTACATCAAGTACATCAATTGTTCTTCTACATGACCACACAATAATTAACCCTGAAGCACTGGGAAGACTTGACTTCCAATGTCACAGAAATGACAGCACAGGTTCACTTCTTAGTTTACAATGAAATTGCACTCCTTTCTCAATGACTGGTACTCCTGAAGATGATGTTCATTTGAATATAGGGTTACAATGCTGTCCCAGAAGCCTTCTCACCTAGCCTTCTTTATCAAGAGTCATAGATCATGATGATTCTGGGAAAAATGAATTTGTTGATAGGTTTTATTGTGCTCAGTATTTTCATCAATAAGTAGTGACATATTTACTTATGATGTATACCTATGGTGACTATATATACTATATACTAAAATTTCTATGTGTATAATTCCTCATATATTTCCTATAAAATATTGAAATATCCCTGGTATATTGACATTCAAGTTCTATCATATCCAATCTCTTACCCAGAAAACAATTAAAAATTCTTTGAGTGTATATTTTGATATAGGGCTTATGAAACATAATCTTTCCTTTTGAATAGCCTAACCAATTACAAAAACAAACCAAGTGGTGAATTGAGACACACCCCCTGTAGCATAAGCTGTGTGTTACGGAAGTTAGAGACCGAAGCTCTTTTTCTGAACCTGTCTAGTTAGCAGCACTATGATGAGCATCTAGTCTGTTCAGCATATCAATCAGTAAAGCAAATTGGAAATGGGTCTTGAAAACCATAGAGTAAGCACCTCAAATATGGAGATGAAGCTGGGAATGGCGGCACTTGGGAGGCCGACATAGGAGGACCACTGTGAGTTGGAGGCCATCCTGAGACTACATAGTGAATTCAAGTTCAGCCTGTTCTAGACCTACCTTGAGCAAGACCCTACCTTGAAAAACTACCAAAAAAATGGTGGTGAGTAAAAGTCGCATCAATAAGAGTGACAGAGCTGCACACAGAAAGTCCCCAGCTTACTATGCCAATAAACAAAGGGGAGATGAAACAGATTCCACTGAAGAGAAAGAAATTTCATTTTCCCAGAGATGTGTCCATCACAGTGTCCTATAAGCTGAAACTCATTAAGTAATCATGTGGCAAACAGCTGATGAGAAGCTGTGGCAGAGTATCTGCACTGCATCAAAGTATGTGTTCAACTAAGCACCAGGTGTCAAGAATCTGAATGTATAGACAAGGTTTTCCTGAAATCATTGTTTTTTTAATCTCAATTGGCTAAGCGAAATGGTAAGTAATACCTGATGCTACAGTGTCTACTACTGGATCTGCTGAGCTTGTTAGCTAGACCCATGCGTCCACCACATTCATCACTTATGTGACCAGATGTGCCCTGCTGAGTTGTACAAATAAATCACACATTCCTCCCCAAACTAAAGAATGTGGTTTGCAGAGTTAAATATTAAAAATAGTTTATGAAAATATTAAAATAGTAAAATAAACATGCCAAGGTAGAAAGTGCTTGTGATATATGACCAAGTAATCTCCTTCTATATTTCTCTTGTAAAATACAAAGATGGCTTTCTCAAATAGATCTAAAAATTAGCTCTACCCCAAAACTCTTGGTGATTAAATTGGGCAACAAGTACGATAGTCAGCCTAAGGAATGTTGTCTCCTAGCAACCACAAGAGTGAGAATGAGAAATAAACAAAGGATACTTCAAAAGTCTGCAACCTCACAGGTTCAAAGATCAAAACCATAAAATTTAAAGATTTATTCATTTTATAAAATTTCTCAAATAAAAAATTACTTTCCTATAATAGGACATCAAATTAGTACTTATAGTTACAAGCCCTTCTGTATGGTGCAAGTCTATTATAGCTCACCGTAAAAACTAAAAATATTTTTTCTGAAAAATATATAATCACTAAGTATTCCTTATTGTTAAGTTCAGTTAAAACTGTTACAACGGTGAACATGGAATTGGAACTCTGAGTTATCAGAGCTTTACTATAGCTTTAAATTCTACTTTTACTAAATAACAGTTATAGAGACCTTAGCAGAGGGATGGAAAGTGGTTATCTGAAATTGCAAAACAGTATCGATTTAAGGAGGTTCCACATACATACTCCATGATTACATTTCGGAAAAGACATTGTGAACCAACATACAGCAAAACTACCACTTTAATAGCTGCTAAGGAAGAATGAGATTGAGAGAAATTTGGGGGTATTTGTAGTGTTTAGAGAAGGCAATGATCTCAGACATTTTTGGTCTACACATACCCACCAAAACAAACACATCAGTCATCATTCCATCTCTTCTTAACATTGACCTTTACTTAAAGAATGGGCTGTCCAAAGGCTGATGGGTTGAAATAAACAATGGTACAGTTGTATTTGGCTGTTTGTATGAAATGAAAGTTTTGAGACTAGGTTTTTATATCCAAAGGCATCTTCTACTACTGTAAACTTTGTTCCTAAAATGAAGAACTCTATCACTCATAAAGAAATATAGCTACCCATCTCTGTCCTACAAAAGAAAATAATGTCAGTTTCCTAAATAATTCCAGCTATATTCTAGTCTCTTAAACTGAATAGTTGCAGACTAGCCTAAATAATAAATTATTTCCTCCCTCAGAGTAACTGCTATTGTTTCTCTTATGAAAAGTGATGCTATAGATTATTATTTAACAAATAATATTTTATCCATACTGAAATCTGCACATGAGGAGTCTCTATGCCTTTAAAAATTAAGTGGCTAAAAATTAATTTTCAGGTGCTAGTTGAACACATTATGGTTAGCAAAATCTATGCTATACACTGATTCTATTTTAAACTGATCTTTATATTTTAGCCTTATGTAACTGCTCTCTCCTATAATCTACATGTTTATATAATAATCTCAGAAAGATTAATTTAAGTGCTCTACTTTTGTAGATTTCAAGACATTTTACTGATATTTGCTTGCATTGTTTGACTTACTACTAAAATTATAATTACATTTTTAAATGAAGAAACATTTTTGAAATCACTCTTTTTCAGGAAATGGGTGTTTTAAAAGTTAGCCCACATTTGGAACAAATTAAATTGTTTCATTTTTATGCCTAGACATTTCACCTACACATAAGCTTTGTCTTCTGTTCCCTTCCAGGGTTTGAATCAGTGGACATGTCCAATATCATGATGGAGGTGTTTACTCACTCATTTGATAAAAGTTTCTCGGAGGGCAGAAGGGACCACCAAGATGCTAGGTGTGGTCCCTGCATCTATTCAAGGAAACCTCTGTCTCCCTCTGCCCACTTTTGTAGTGTGTCACAGCCACACTTGCCTCAATCCTTTCCCTCCCTGGGAGCCATGATTACATGCTTGCAGATTCTGTTCCCTCCCCCATAGCAACAGTAGCACTCCTACCTGTGGTGACACATGGCCGTGGCTTGAAAATGGCTCACGTTAGTCTGGCTTATCAGTGCAGCTTGTTTAAAGTCCTGAAATGATTGGACAAGTTCTTGTTAATTGTGCATTATTGCTTTGTGTGGTTTCTTAAGCTTCCTCTAAGCTACATTGTACATGAGTAGATTGAACACAAACATCTTCCTCAAACTTCATTTTATCTTCATGGGATCACATCCAGTGAGAATGGATGGAGCAGAGGTAACCCATTGTTATGAATCACTTCAAATCTTGTGCTACATGCCTCCATCTCGAGAATAGGGACTTTTCCTGTGGCGTCACTCTACAGAGTGTACTCAAGTGCCTCATGCACTGTATTTGAGTTTTGGAATACCACCAGAGACAGGTAAGCCTGCCTCATAGGAAAGGAAACTCCTCTGGAAAGAACCTGTGGAGTTGTATGGCTTTTAGATAATAGGATGCCTAGACCATGACTGAGCAGCATACAAAGATTAGTTAAGTTTGTTCTCACTTTTGGAACGCAGTCTTCTGTAGGAAAGTCTACCATTTTGTCCAGATATTAAGAAGCCCTCCTGGACTAGAGGAATGAAAATTCTAACCCCAAGATTTGAACTTTGGAAAGTAAACTGGAATAGACTGAATAGTCATAGAAAAGGGCTAAGAGAATTCAAAGTGCTTAGTGTGCAAAACATCCTGCCACTGTAGCCCGAACACTCTTCATTAGACACCAGTGTTTGAAGCTTATCAGTCTCAAAGTCCTAGGAAAACATTTTACAAGCTGAAGGAAAAGGACAGAATTAAACAAGGTAATACTTAGAGAAATATCAGTAAGTGAAATGCCATGCTTACAGCATTGCAATATATATATATATTATATATATTATGTATGTATATTTGCAATATATATTATATATATTATGTATGCATATTTGATATAGAAGATAAAAGCTGTTTTAATGATTGCCATGACATAGGAAGATCCTTATAAAGTAAGCATCTAGAATCAAAGAAGGAAATAAAAATGGCCATGTTAATCAAAGGATAGCTTGAGCAGAAATCTCTATGGACTGTTCTGTTTGTGACTTGACCTGGACAAGCAAAACAGCAGGAGACTGTACCCCCTTCCGTAGGACAAAAGGGAATCCTCCAAACTGACTTTCTGAAAGTGACTAGCACCCTTTACTGCAAAATGAACTGCCCGACTACAGAAAAACTAACCTTAAGTAACAGTTTCCCTTTACAAACGCTCCCTGATTGAGGAAAAAAACCTGGTTGTCCTATGGGGTAGACTATTCCACTAATTGTGGAATATTGGGTAGTAAGGTAAAACAGCATTTAGTGTCTAGCAGACACTAATATTGTTGAGTACTAAACACAAACCTTGTGCATTTAATTCTCCAATATGAGACATTCTTTGCTCCCCAAACAATTACCCAGATTTCCATATTTTTGTTGTTTATGGCTTTTTATTGTTTGTCTATCACAATCAGAGTTCTTTAGTTGCTTTTACCTGAGATAATTCCTTAATGGTATATCTCAAAGGTATCTTCATTATATGAAAAAAAGCTTAAAAGAATTTAAATGTTGAGCTAACATTTCACTCTAGTATAAATTACCTAAAAAGTAAGTGATTCTTCACAACAGAATCTCAAAAGAAGACTCTGATGTACAAAGACATTGGAAGCCATCTTGGGAGATAAAAAGAAAGGGAACACTTTACTATGTAATGTTACACAGACTAGAAGTAGCAAAAGCATCACACTGTTGTTGCCTAACTGTGAAACTATTCTATTTTTGCTTTGCTTACTAATTTTAATTTTTCTGTAAAATATAATTTAAAAATATAATTATGAATTTAGGGATGAAGAGATGTCCCAGTGGATAAAAGTGTTTGCTTACCCAGATCCAACTCCTTTGTACCCACATAAAGCCAGATGCATAAAGTGACATTCATCTGGAGTTTGCAGCTGTAGGAGGCCCTGAAGTGCCCATATATATTCTCTCTCTCTTTCTCTCAAATAAATAAAAAAATATTTTAAAAGAGAATTATGCATTTATTTGTTTGTTTATGTAATAAATTTGCAGCCCTGTTTCTTTCAATATGTTTACATTGGTTACAATTCTGAATGCCTGCTCCTACTAGCTTCAAGCTTGTTTGCAGTAGCCTAATGTAAGCATCTCTGTCCTCCCCTGTTTCAGATTTATTTGGACAAATTTAGGAGAAAGGAAAACTGTGAATTGGAAAGAGTGCTGCAGAGCAGAGGAAATGATGCAAAAATCATTTTATTGTTAAAGCACTTCAATTTTATGTGTACTCCTTTTGGGAGTTGATTTAATTTTTCAATGCATTAGATAGTTATCTATAATCAAAATGGAGGAAGAAGAATCCAGCTTTATGCAAAAGTTCCATTAATTACCCTATTAATTTGATGCAATTCTTGCTAAACTGTCACTCATGAATACTGCCAGTCAGTAGCAAGGAAAACTTGCTCATTATGTTTCAGAAAAGAATGTGCAAAATCAGAGAGATTTCTTTTTTCCCATGTCCAAGGAAGGCTCACCTCTACTGCAAAGCCATACTGCCCTAGTTCACTGTAGATGAGTCCACGGTTAATGAAGGTATTTAATTTTACAGTTTCTCCAGGATCAAGAAGCAGCACGATTCCATAATCCATTAATGCCTAATAATAAAAGAATAACAACTGAGTTGCAAGCCTTTAGAGCCTTACTTTACTGCCCTTGGGCAAATGTGCTCATGCCCAAAATTGCATATTTGGTCCATTAATCTCACTTATAATTTTATGTTAGATTTGAAGGGACCTCTCAGCTAAATATTATGGCTGTTGCTGCTCTGAATAAGTGGTGCCCACTGTGCTCACAATTCATGTGCTGTTAGGCAGCCTGTATATTCTTGTCTGTAGACTAGATGGAAGAGATTCATCACCCTGTTTCCATTCAAGTGTCTACAGCTGACTGTTGTCCTGAAAGCAGGGCCCTGATCACTGTTTAAAACTTAATTTCTTTTTAGTGTTTTACTGTCTGCCTCACTGAAGTCTAAGGTCTATGGGGCCAGCACTGATCAATTTTGTTTACCATTGTAGACCAAATAGCAAGCATCATGACTTCATATAATAGGCATTTGGTAAGATTTAAGCAGATGAATAGATCATAATTCAGTAAAAATAGATTTTAACAAAACTGGAAAATGAGGACTTGTAGATAAATTCCACATGCTTTTAAAGACAGTTGACTAAGCTGAAAGAATTACTACTGAGAAGACATCTTTATTTTCCCTTTCCTTTTTCATTCTCTGAATAAACAAAACTTTACTGGTTTCTACTCTGCACCAGATAATATAAACCTCTGAAATCTGGAATGAATGCTTCCTGATCATTTTTCTATAAACACTTTGTACAAAAGAACCATAGAGTTTGATCAAAAAGAACCAAATCTTATGGTTCTAAAGCACCTTCTAACTGAAATGGCAAATAACAGCATTTCACTTCTTGCTCACTTCCCCTTTGCTTCCTAATTGGGTATTTGTGTCTAAATCTAAGCCTCTCTGCTTGTCTCTGTTTTATAGTTGGGACAACTTTTCCCTTAATTACATATACAACCTTCTTATGGTCTCTGAATCCACCACGTGGGTACTTACACACTGGATTTGGGTGCTCTTGCTAACTCTTCTCTAGCCTCCCTCTATGGGAAAACACACGGGGATTCATGTTTGTCCCTTCTAAGTATTTTCCCTCAGCTATTCTTCCTTGAGCTCTGATTGCTCTCTAACTTCCCTCCATGGAAAGCACACACATGGGTATTTCTCCTAGATTCCACCATCCACTAATCCTTCCTTCAAAGTCTCAGTTTCTTTTAGCCATCCACATACTCCAAACTTTACTCCAGCTTATTTCCCTAAACTTCAATCTTTCTTAAATATGCTTTCCATATGAAAATATGTTCTGGTCTTCCTTCCCAGATCCCAATTCCCCTTAAACACATTCTACAATTTGTGATTTTTCCCCAAATAAACTCAATAATTCATAATTTGTCCTTTTTGCATCTGTCTTTATTATTCTTCATTAAAAATTAGAACAGAACCCAAATTTGTGGTTCATAAATCTGGGGGACCCTTTCCTGAACCCTAGAATTCCACATCATCAGTTTTCCACATGCTGGGATTATAGGCATGCAGCACCATGCTCAGCCTACAGGCTTTGTTATTTCCCACATTTGTATTATTATCTGCTATTATTACTAGCTTCTGAGTTTGGAGAAAGTTACTTCTGAGTTTGGAGAAAGTTACTTCAAAGCCTGTATCCTCATCAGGAACATTAAAAATGTAACAACTTGTAAGAACCCATTTAGAAATGCCTTGATTATATATGAATAAAGCACTTAACACAGGGCCTGCCACACAATAAGCTCTAAATAACAGATAACTGCAACTATTTTTATATAAATATATAACCAAAACTCATATTCACTCGGTTTCCATAAACTTGGAGAATGCCTATGTACATTTTGTACAAAAAGAAGTACCTGAAAAATAGGTGGAGGTGGGCAAAAAGGAAAAAGGTAACACTGTGACATGATATCCGGTCCACATGGAGTTAGATGGTTTTATAAAGCCACCTAAGGATTATTAACCCAAAACAAACTGTGAATGCTTATGTGTGTCTCCAACTCCCTGTGTGACCTAGATAGATTTTCCAGCCCCTCACTACTTTCATTTCTTTTCCTGTAAAATGAAGTGCTTTGGGGTGCTAGCACCTTTTTAAGATCACCAATATTTAGTTACTCTAATTTGTTCTCACTGTATTCAGACTGAGCTACCTTTTTCTTCTACAAGTCTGAGATGCCAAACTGTGGGAGCTCCTTCCCACCCAGCCTATTGTTTTTAGCCAACCTCTGTGGAAGGAATAGGGGTGTGGAGAGATTCCTCAAAGATACCACCTGCTCTGCAGGTCACTGGTAAATGGCCTTTTAATTAGCTCCTTGAATTGTAACAACTGCCTTGTTAAAATTTTGTTATTCATTTGTCAACATTTCTGAAGAAAACCAAACCTGCCAGTCTGGTAGCCAGCGATTTTGCATTCTCCTGGGTGAAAATGAGATTTCTTAGAATCTTCCCTTTGGCTTTTAAATTTCTAAATTGTTTAAGTAGATTGAACTAAGTTTAACAGAGACTGGGGAGTGTGTCTACAAAGCACAGTGGGAATTTGAAGTCTAAGGAATGCTCCATTGTTAACAGAGAGGCAGAATTGAGAAAAGGTGAGATGCGTTGGTGTTGGGAAAAGAAGCAGGACAGATCACTGAGCACCCAGAGATCAACTGCTCCACAGGGAGGAACTATCATTGAAACCAACCATAGGACAACAGGTGAGAAGACAGGGCCACGATTAGAAAACAGAAATTAATTTGATGGAGTAAGGGAGGGGGGAGAGGAGGGGCACTGAAGCCATAGTTAGGTAGTTAGGCAAGCAAATCCTGGTCAAAGGTTCCCACCACTCTGCCTTCTTTGCACAGTGGCAGGACTACACAAATCAATAACCCCATAGCTCATCTAGCTACTTGTCAGTACTTAAAAATAACACATGGTCCAATGGAGGGTTACATGATGTATTTCAATTTATATAAATGTTCAGATACACATTATAAAATGAATCAACAGTACAGAAATTGTGTAAGAAAACAGAGTACTAACAAATAAACCCTTATTATTTGAAATAGTTCTATATGGTTTCTCAAGTTTTATGTGTATATTTTTGTTAAAAAATATTTTCCAAAACTATAGCAGAAATAATAAGAAAATGAAAATACAGGTGGTAGAATAATGTTTTACCATATTTTATGAAATGCTGTTTATTGATTGCTTGTTAAATTCAAAAAGCCATTGAATATGTATGCTGTCTCTTAAATGCTTTAAACTTGTTTACAAGCATGGTTACTTACCTTCTCAAGTTCCCTTATCTTGGTATAACATATTGCTCTGTTATAAAATGCTGTATAACTGTTTTTGTTCATATTGACAGCTGTCGTTAAATCTATAATAGCTAGCTTGTAACACTACAAAGAAAAAGATAAGTAAGAAGGGTAAATCATATCAGACAGGATTAATTGTAAAATAAGTTCCTATTCCCATCAGTTTTTGGCATCCATGTAACCATCTTGAGTATTATCTATGAAATTAAGACAATCAAGCCCATCTTTCAGAGTCCATTAAGATCTCCTGGTAAGCAGTCTTTCACCTACAAATAAAATTAAAGATCTGAACAAGTTATTTAGACAATTACCATCAATGTTGCTGTATGTCATGGAGAAAATCTGTGCTGACAGGTTAAAGAAAAGCAGCCCCTAGTCCTAAAATAGCACTGGCTAGAGCCTGCTTACTTCTGTACCTGGTCATATCACAAAACCACACATTTCTGACCCACTTTCACTGTCTCTGTCTCTCTCTCTCTCTCTCTCTCTCTCTCTCTCTTTGGAATTTTGAGGTAGGGTCTCACACTAGCCCAGGCTGACCTGGAATTCACTATGTAGTCTCAGGGTGGCCTTGAACTCATGGTGACCCTCTACCTCTGCCTCCCCAGTGCTGGGATTAAAGGCGTGCACCACCATGCCCGGCCCTCTTTCATTCTTTTCTGATAAAAAAAAATATATCATAATCCATTACTGTGCAAAGTAACATTCATGGAATTAACATGTAATGAAAGCTCTCACTTTTGCTTTAAAGAGTTATTTGCAAGATCATCCACATGAAATCACTACAGAAAAAGGTAAAAAAAAAAATAGAGAAAAGCAGAGTTCCATGCAGCATCAAGTGTCAAGGCTGTTGCTCAAACCCTTCGCCCCAGAAATTTCTGTTTAAAAGACAGTCATAGACTTAAGCAATGGTATTGCGCTCAGTCCATATTTTACTGTATTATTTAAATTAAATAGTAAAAAAATTAAAACATCCAAAATATCCAACAATTGACTAAAATAAATTATAGTGCAATATTATGTCATCATTTCATTGATGTCTTCAAAGATTAAGTGTCAAAGCATGGAATAAATCCAAATTATACAAGTAACATAATCGCATAGTCTATATTATTTTAAAAAGACTAAACTGCAAATATTACATTCTCAGGAATTATAGTTTGCTTCAGGATAATCATCCTTTATAACCTTTTATAATTTTCAAATTCTCTACAGTAAATATATTTGTCTTTCTTCATAAAAATAATTTTATTTCAAATGTCTCAAAAATAAATATTGCTATTATGAAGTAAAATTCCTCTTGATACACTGTAAAAAAAAAAAAAAAAAACAACCCATGCTGTGTACTTTGGCCTCTTATATGGCAATAATTCTCTTATTGCAGAAAACAAACGGAAGTGCATCCAGGGAATCCATCGACTCTCAAGTTTTAGTCAAGCAGTCAGAAAAGAGCCTACCCTGTTGTAGTATTTCAGAACTCCTCTGTACAGGTAGGCACGCAGACCCTCCGGATAAATTCTAATGGCCTCGTTACAATTCAAAATTGCTTTGGAGTATCTTCCCTTTAAACCATAGTAGGCCACTCGACTTAAATATGCCTTTTCAGAGAGAGAGTTAAGAAGAAAGCAAGAATAGATGTTTTAGTAAAATTACCAATTTTACCAAAATGTATGAAAATTTAAACAAAATGATGCCACCAAAAGATGATACGAAAATGTAGGTTCTCCCCATTTTCTTCTATTTAAAATTTTTAAGTGGACAGAATTGAGATAATATTATAAGAATCACCCTTATGCCTATCATCAGGATCCAATGATTATTAGCATTTAGTCTGTCATGTTTGTTTTACTTATTTTCCCCCTGAATTATTGGAAAATGAGTTGTAGACATCATTAATTCTTCCCCCATTTCCTCTCGTATGCACCTTCTATGAAAACAGACATAGCTCTACATAACCAACCACAATACCATTATATATTTAGGAAGACTAAAACTAGTTCCCTCAAATCATCTAGCATTTAGGCAATTCAAATGTTATTTAAAGTGTGACTAGTCAGGCTTCATCTACTAAATTTCTCTGTATTATCTCTGTATTTTGTTAAAGGCATGATATCGAAATAAGAAATTAAAAATAATATATTAGCTGTATTTATATGCATCACAATTCACAAAATGTCTTATAATACCCCTGCTAAAATAAAAAAATAATACTTTTACTCTAAAGAGAAATATGGATATTTGGATAATTAAAATAAAGTTAGTTGGAGTGGGAGGTATAGCTCAATGAATAAAGCTATGGGATCAATCCCTGATACATATGTATGTAAATACACTGTTACTTAGTTTAGGCCAGGTGTGGTGGGGTATATCCATAATCCCAGGACCACTGAGGAGGTGGAGGCAGAAAATCAGCAGTTCAAGGTCATCCTTGGCTACATGGGGAGTTCAAAGCAAGCCTGGGAATTGTGAGACCCTATGATATGTATATGTACATCCATATGTATTTGTGTATGTATAAATAAGCCAACTTCTAGCTAGTAGTGATTGCATATAAATGAGTTTCACCATATTGACACATTCTCCAGATTGCTAATATCATTTGCTTAAATACCTGGTAATGCTTTGGGTTGATGGTGATTGCACGGTTGAAGTCTATAACTGAATTATCCTTATGGAGTTTTACTTTACAAAGCCCTCGCTGATAAAAGGCTTCTGCAAACTCAGGATTTGTCTTCACAGATTTTGAAAAAGAATCAAAAGCCTAGAAAGTTCATTAAAGCACATATCACTTAGTGCTTAAAATATTACTTTTAAAATTAATAAACTATAATATGCAACTACTGAAGAAAATTTTCTCTTTATTATTAATTTTTTGGTCACTTAAAATACATGAACCTTATGGAACCAATGAACCAATGAACCTTATGGAACAAACAAAAGTAATCCTTAGATGAATCAGGCTTATTATAATTAAAGGTTCCTTATTTACAAACTAATGGCTGCATAATCCATGCTGCTGGATCAGACTGATTTGGGGGATATAATTTGGATTACATTTCTTCAAAGCATTCCCTTTCACCATGATAGTCTGAAAATTATAGCAGATATATACTTGTGAAATCTCAGGATAATAAGATGCCAACATTTTCCATGAAACTTGTATCCTTAACCAGTTTATATCTGGATGAAACTGTTTAATTATCAGTGAAGAAAGTCAAAGGAAGTTTTAATAATTTCCCATTTATTCTACTACACATTGAAACACTCAATTTAACGACCTACAATTTAATAAATTATGTTAGTGTGATGAATTTTTTCTATAATAATTTCCTACAGTTGGATGTTTTATTTTGGTGGGAAACACATGTGAGCATTTAAAACACTGTTGATAAAGCAACACTAGTAAAATGTGTGAATTAAATAAAATAATTCATGGGAATTGCAGTTGCAAACTGACTATAATAAACCACATTTTAGAAGCAACTTTGGTCTAGTAACTTCTAGCACTGTATACAGGTGCCCTTCAAATAGATCTAAATACAAGCAACCAGTTTCTAAAAAATTCACAAATAGCCCATGCTTCTAAAAATTCAAGATACCAATTGTAAGTTGCCTTCCTCCATGTAACAAAGACCCAGGTTATACAGACAGTCTGATAAGATGAACGTGGCAAGTGATCCTTTTTCATGAGAAAACATGTCCAATGCCTTCTTAAATATTTTCACAGCTTCCTATAATGATATAAAAAAGAGGTATGGGAACTGTTTAACATTAGAGCCTTAAATGTTAGAAGAACTCAGCACCTACAACAGCTCTGCTGTTACCTCACACTAGTACACACAGATCTGGTGTGTGCAGATGCCCTTACATAATAGGAGATCACTGGTCTGGAGTGTTAGGTTGAAACTCGGGCTCCAAAATGGAGTCCACCCACAGCACCTCAGTTTCCCCTGAAAGGAAGTGTGATGAGCTTCAAGAGAATTGTCAACTTCAAAACAAGACCCCAACAGGAGTTAAAAATAGGAGATTCAAGCCTGCCTCATAAACAGGAGACAAAGCCCCCCATGTGGTGTCTCTGTCTGGCTGAAGGGACATTCCTTCCCCCATCCAGGCAAGTTGAGACCCCCACCTGGGAGTATACAGTAACCTAGACTCACAGCCTCATTTCCTCTATAAAAATCCCCAAAGCTGCCCATCCTGGGTGCTTTTTCTCTGCCCTGGTGAGATAGCCTGGAAGCTCATGTTTTCTCTGAATAAAGCCTTTCTTCTTCTCAGAGTGGTCTCGTGGTGGTCTCTGGTCATTCTCAAACCTTACATGGAGTATGAGTTCAGCAAGTCCCATTCTGGGCACTGTCATATAAACTAAGACAACAGTTGTATATACATGGATTTTGTAACGGCAAGTTATAAACTCTAAAAGCTATTTTCTTATAGTCTTAAGTCAGATGTAAACTTATGAATTGCCTTATTAATAATTATAACATTGATTTTGTCCTGTTGTGTTTTTTTAAAAAATATATTTATTTGCTTATTTATTTATTTAAGAGAGAGAGATTCTAAGAGCAAATATATTAAATCCAGTATGCTAAGAGAGAATATAAATATGACATACACAGACATGATGGTATACTATACAGCCTTAAAAAGGAACACATTGCTATGTAGGAAAATGGATGTAACTGGAGGTCAATATGCTAGGGTCAATAAGCCAAAGTCAGTATCTTGTATTTTCTCTCATGTGTGGAATCAAGAAAGAAAAAAATAAGGCAAGAAAGCAGAAGAGGAACAAAAGGGACCAGGAATGGTAGATATGAAAATAGCTGTCTCAACAGATGATCCATTATAAGATGGGTCTTTGTTAAGTAGAGATAGGCAACTTCCTAATTGTATCTTGTATGCTTACTAGCATAGATTATTTATGACGTTAGAAACTGGATGCCTTCACTTGGTTCTATTTCTGTGGGCCACCTCTATGCAATGCAAGAAGTTACTAAATCAAAGCTGCATCTAGACTATTTCAAAGCTGTTTATTTTAACAATATGTAACATAAGCAAGAGGGTGACATCTTACCAATTTTGCTAGAAGCAACTCATTCATCTTGCCCATAGCCAAGAAAATAAAGTAGATTATATAGGGCATGCTTCACTAAGAGGAACTTCAGCATGTGTTTACCACAGTTAATTCTCTCTTTTCCAATGACTCTATATCCTTGCTACATGCAAAATGTACCCATGCATTCTAAGGTCTCTACAAACCTCTTCTCACTTCTAAAATTTCATCATTTAAATCAAATCCAAGTATGGGTGAAGCTTTTGAATATTATCCATACATTCCTGTGGTAAAATTCCTCTCATCTCTGTAACTATGAAATTAAAGGCACACATTATGCATAACCAAAGCAACCAGCACACAATTGAAACAGGCCCAGAGTAAAATCTATAAGCATTCCAGTTCAAAAACAGAGAACATGAAGGGTAATAAACCACATGGCAGCTCTGAAGTCCAGTTAGGCAAATGTCCAGAATCTGAGCAGGTTTTAAGACATGCAAACAATTTTCCTATTCTCTCATAGTCCTGTACAGTTGATTCTTGGTTTTGCCCTTTGGGTCATCCTTCCTTTTTTAAAAAATTAAAGTTGAACATGCTTGAAACTGACTTGCACTATTAATCTACTTTCTGCCCGTATAATTTAGTATTGTGGCTGTCTCTCTCTCCTCCTTTAATACTGGTTTCTGAAGAAATTTGAAGATCTTTCTTAAATTTCAAGGCATTTATCTAATGGAGAGCCATTAGACAAAACTACATCCACTGCTTTTCATAAGAAATTCCTCTCTCACTTTGGCCTTTCGTTGGGAGCTGAGGGTCAACATCCTTAAACATCTAGAAGTCCTCTCATTAAGTTACAGTTTCTAGGGTGTATCCTTCAACATCTAATTTCTACTCCACTGCTTGGGGTCAAAGCTGTTGACACATTTTTACTCATTACATAAGAAATATCATTCTATGTACTGAAATCTATCTTACTGTGACAGTTTCAGGAAAGCTCCATGGACCTCCTCCCCTTGAGTGGGAGGTGTCTCTAGCCAGAGCCCAAACCTAGATGCAAAAATGGATTCATCAGATATAGACCAATCAGGTACATCTCTCACTTACCTAGTGAAAGTTTTAAAAGCTTCCCTAGAACAAAGGCCAGTCTCTTTTCTTCCACATGGCATCCTAGAAGGAGGACTTTCATTTTCCAGGTAAGGCCCCTCACCCCAGCCCTTAGGCTGAGGGGGACTCAAGATTTCCACACATGAATCTTTTTCCTCATGCCAGGAGCCCTCTGATATCTTTCCTTCTTCTGCTTGTTTGGCTGAGCAGCACAGATTTTATTAAAACCTCTCCCATATATTCTCACAACACTGGTGGCTGGAGAACTCTGTAACTCCCCATGTTCCCTAAATAAAAGTCTCTCACTATACCTTAATATCTGGTTGTATATGATTTTAATTCTTTAACTTTATAGACAAAAATTTGGGTACTCCTTAAATTTTGGGGTACATTGGAATTTTTGCTGGGCATTATCTAAATTCTAATACTCAGCTCACCCCACTACACTATTGCTGAAAAAAAAAACTTGGATATCTTTTGGTATTTATTACATTAGCAATATAATTCCATGTATTAAAATCTGTATTAGTTTCTTATTACTGTAAAAAAAAAAACAACTTAGTGCCTTGAATCGACATACAGTTCTCATCTCCATTTCCCTGGGAAGGTATCAGTGTATATCCAGAATTTTCTGCTCTGGGTCCCACAGGCCACAATCAAGGGGCTAGCCAGGTGGCATTCCACTTTGATTACTCAAGGATGAAATTATCTTCTTTTAAGATTATTCAAGTTATTGGAAAATTTTATTTCCTTATGGCATTTATAGAAAACAGTAATTCCTTGCCATGGGACCCTCTCCAAAGTTAGTGATAAATATGATTCTTTGCTTTGTCGAGTTGAACAGGATAGTCTGTCTCTAATCTGCTACACAAAAGCCTTAAATAATATGGTAATATAATTCTAGGTATCCCATCCCAACACCACCTTTGCCATATTCTAGCTAGAAGTCACATGTTGCACACATATCAAGGTGATACATGGGTATAAGTTGTATGGTGGTCATTGTGGTTTGAATGTGAAATGTGTCCCATGGCCCCAAGTTTTTGAGCACTTGGTCCCCAACTGGAGGAGCTGTCACTCTTTGAGAATGCTGTGAAACCATTAGGAGGCAGAGCTTTGCTGGAAGTGAGTCATTGGGGTGACCTTGAGGTTTCAGAGCCTGGACTTACTTCCTGCTTTCTCTCTCTCTCTTCCTGATTATGAACACTATGTGAACAACTGGCTTCCCAGCCCTCCTACCATGCTTTCCCAACCATAGTGGACTGTACTCCATCAAACTGTAAGCTAAAATAAACCTTTCCTTCCGTCAGCATGTTGGGGATCAACATATGCTACGTCTGCCACAAGAGGAAGAAGCCAGGTTCTAACAAGTGGCAACATGGAAGTGAGGACTAATTAACAGAGCAAATTCCCAAATATACTGCTAGTGATAAGGGGGGAACGTTAATCAGAAAGGTCAAAGATGCAAAAGTAAAGAGGGTTTTTTTTTTAAATTAATATAATTGCTCATGGGCTGAAAGGATGGCTCAGTAATTAAGTGTGCTTCTGTTGTTTTTGCTTCAGGGGGCTCCATTAGCAGCCGCGGAGGGAAAATGGTGAAGCAGTGGGGAGCTGAGCGAAGGCTGGTCACTGCTCCGCTGTCTCAGGGAAGTTCCACAGAGCTGGGGGCGAAGCAGGGGGTCCTGCCAGACGGGAGCAGATGTTATAGTGTATCCACGTGGTTCTTTATTCAATTGGGAGAGCTTACATTTATAGGAAAACGGGAGCCAGAGTGATGGGGAATAGGGAAGAGAAAAGGGGATTGGTTGGTCAGGGTGGTAAATTCACAGCATACAATGGGTTAGGTGAGTATGAACAACCTGAGAATACCTAATTTGGGGGGCCTGAGTGGCAGGAAATACGTGATTCTAGCCACGGTCAGTGGGGATGGGTACAAGGAAGTTTGTCTGATAACCATTGCCAGTTATGCTGAGATGGGAATGCTGGTTACTGTAGCTTGCCCATGGGGGTTGGGAGTCAGGGTTGATGGAGCTGGGAAAAGCCTACCGACAGGGGTTTCACCTACTCAGACATCCTTAACCCTTTGTTCTCGGTGCCCTCACTAGCAGTGCCAACAAGCAGTGCCCAACATGCTTCCTGTGCAAGCCTGAGAGGGCCTGAGACCAGATTCCATTAAAACAGCCCCAGTCCCGCAGGAGACCAGAAATCCAAGAAGCTTCAGAGCTGCAAGGTCCAGAATCAGTAAAAGGATACTCCAGCTCAAAAAAAAAAAAAAATGACCAACTGGAAGAGCAATAGAGAAAGCCACCTCTTGCTCCTGCCAACCACAGGAAAGTGACCCTGTCACAGACAAGTTCATTGGGCACCTCAAGGGCACAGACATGTGCATACACCACATATTCACACCACACACCCATGCAAGCAAAATTATATAAATATATGTATATATACTATATATATGTATATCCTCTCCTTTCTCTCTCTTTTCTCTCTTTCTCTTTCTCTTTCTCTCTCTCTAAATTATATATATATATATATATATATATATATATATATATATATATATATATATATATATATATCTCCAGGATAAAGTGCTTATGGAATTAAATCTATAAAGAAGCTAAAAACTGAAGAAAAATGTGGGTCATAATGGTTATTAAATATTTACAGTGTGCCAAAGAGTTTCCTGAATTGGCTCATCCAATCCTCATTAAAATCTTGTCGTGTAGATTCTCTATCTCTATTTTAAGAATGTTGAGAGCTGAACATTAGGGAAGGCAGGGAATTGTTCACTGGCTCACTGATGGCACATTACAGATTTCAGACAGTCTATGTTCAGAGCTCAGGAATTTGATTTTGACACGCCTGGTGACATTTTAATTTTCAAATGATATACTCTGAAAATGAAGTGATTCCATGTTACCAGACATCCCTCATTCTGTTTAATGCATATTGAGTATCTACTAGGTGGCACCTACTTACTATAATTCCTCCATGCTACCTTTTCTTGAGGCACATTGAAGAATACACAAAGGACCTGGAGATTCTAAATATGGATAGGTTACCGCATTGTCATTAAGTAGATTCTTTCATGTCCCATAAGTGGGAATCAAATTTAGCAATCCCATGGGGAAAACATGGAATTAAAGGTTTGACAACAGTAACAACAGCCATGAAAAAAAATCCCCATTCACTCATTCTGTTACTCAGTTTTACATTTCAAATAGTTCACATGATTAATTATCAACTCAAAGTTTTAACAGAAATTCTGTTTTATGTGGTGGGCTGAATACATCTTTTAAAAAGTGCTTACACAAATTCTCTATGTCTCAAAGAACTATAGACAACATACGCGCGCATGCGCATACACACACGCACACAAAGTATGCGCAGATGAGCAAAAACGGTTACATTGAAGGCAGGTGCCTACTGTGGCATCATCACCTGGGTGTCATTGACAACAAAGAGAAGGATTGCAGTCTGGAACTCAGGAGCATTCACCAAATCAGAGAGCTTATAAGAGCCAGAGTGATTCCAGTATATTGCATGGTATCCCCTCGCTCTTAAATAGCTAAGATGAATCCAGACTTCAGGAAAATGTATTCCTGTAGATTTAAAATTAAGCATAAAACTCATGAACAAAGTCCACAAGCAGAGGTAAGTAGCCATGAGTAAGAACTGACAACCCTGGAACACACTGCTAAATGGCACAGACAAGCAAGTCGAGAAGTGCCCATCTGTGCAACAGGGGCGCCCAACCTAGGTGGGTAGTCAACAGCTGGCTAATTGGCTTTGAGATCTGCTCAGTGGCAGGGAACAATTGACTGGTACAGGGACCCAAGGCAACCTTGAATGAGGACCAAGAACCCCATCTCCGTGGGGAAGTCCTCACTAACCATAGGTCCTCAGAAAGGCTTCACCCTCCAAACGCTTACCAACCTAGCGATATTTGTCTCAATTGACCAATAATAATATCACTCTCTGCTGGAGACTCTGTATCTTTCAGAAGGCAGTGAGAACCGGGGACAACTCCACTGAAGGGACCTGATGTAATGGGAGACACCCTAGCAGGAGATGATCTATGTAGAGCCCTAACACAACCTCTAAGGAAGTGGGATGACGAGCAAGAGATCTATTCCCACAGGAAAGCAGATAACCTAAGGAAGGTCAATGAAGAGAGGCACCAAGGGTGCCCAAAATTGTCCAAAACACAAATTTAGAGACTTTTATAAACCGAATAACTTTGCAAAATTTAAATTCACCCACTATGACTCGGGGAAATTTGTGGAAGAGGGGGCAGAAAGAATGTAAGAGTAATGGGAGGGAGAATAACTAATGCATAAAAGGGAATGTCATCATGGATTCAATGGCTATATTAATAACCTATGGTACTGAGCATATTCTTGTGTTAATATATATGATTTAAGCTAATAAAAAATTTAAAAAAAGAATTGACAACCCTTACAAATTAGTCTTTGACATCTAAAAATTTCAGGTGTTAGAATTATCAGACATAGCTTCCTTGCGCTGGCCATGAGTATGCTCAGGCTTCAGAAGAGGCTTGCCTCTAGCGTCCTCTGCTGTGGCAAAAAAAAAAAGGGGGGTCTGTTTGGACCCCAATGAAACCAATGAAATCGCCAACGCCAACTCCTGTCAGCAGATCCGCAAGCTAGCCAGCAGAGAATTTGTTACTCATCATGATGACTTCCATTTTAATGAATGATTCATCAACAAAAAAGCCATTACAGAAAAAAATAAGCAGCTATTCCTCCCATCCCAAATTAAGAAATACTACATGATTCTGCAACTTTAATACTGTGCAAGCAGCCAAAGAAAAGGAAATCACTATGAGGAAGACATCTGCACAACCTTGTTCATTGCATCACTGTTCATAATAGCCAACTTCAGAAAACTGAAGTGTCCATATTAAAAAAAAGTGGTACATATACACAATGGAATAATATTGGTCTGTAAAAAAACAAATGAAATTCTGACAATGCAGCAACATGGATGAAACTAGAGATCATTATGTTAAATGAGATAAGCCAGGTAAATACAGACAAATAGCATATGATCTCACTTTTATGTAGAGTTTTGAAAATTTTGATCTCATAGGAGTTGAGAGCAGAATGGTGATCACCAGAGCACGAGAGTAGGTAGGAAAGGATAAAGAAATATTGACAGGTACTAAGTTACAGTTAGAAGAAGTTCTGATGTTCTAGTAATGAGAGTGACTATAGATAACAATAATGTATATGTCAAAGAGAAAGAAGACAAAGTTTTGAGTTTTCTCCTTAAAGAAGTAATAAATGCTTGAGAAAAATAATCTGCCTGCTCTGATTTAAACATTATGCAACATACACATGAATCAAAATATTATATGCCACCCATTAATAAGTACAGTTTCTATGTTTCATGCATGTTGTTCTTTCAAAGTTTTAATAATTATCTTAAGATAAAATTTACATAGAAAAAGCAAAACTTAAACTTCTCTAAGAAAATGCAGAATAACATCTTAATGACCTTAGCATAGGCAAGATCTTTTTAAAAAGTTCAAAGCCCTGACAATAAAACTAAAAATAGGTATATTTGATTATATAAAGACTTTCTGTTAATCAAAACACACAGTAAAACAAGCTACAAATTATAAGGAGATGCATGACACACAAAGAACTTATTTTATGAGTACCTGGATTACTAATAGCAAGACAAAGAAAAATAAGCATGGGAAATTGATGAAACAGGAAATACCAGTGACAGATAAACATAAGAAGATGCCCATTTTGATAGTCAAACTGAAAAACATGAGTTAAAAGCTCAATGAGGCAACAGGTTGTTTTATTAAAGGTATGTATAAGAGAGAGGAGAGAGAGCAAGAATGAGCAAATATATGCCCACTGGGTATTTGACAGTCAGAGAACAATGAATAAGTCTATAAATACTAGTATAATTACTAGTATAAATAAACTCTTCTTTCTGTAAAAATCTTTACATGTTATCCACGCACAATATGCTAATTCCATTGCTGGGTTGAGTGAACAACAATTAGAAGACTTTTCACCTTGATTTTCTTGGCCTTCATTTGGACTTTTGCTAGTAGTGCATACACCATGAACTCTGGCCTACTGGCCATGACCCCATCCAAGACCTGAATGGCCTTCTCATGGTTTTCACAAAACGAGTAAATAAGTGCTTGATGTATTGGGTTCAACTCAATGAGACCTGAAAGAAAGGGAATGTTTATTAATCTCTGTGCCAGGTAACAATGATTTAGATGAAAATTATTCTAAAGAAGTCATGTAATTCCATATTGGTTAGTTTTTTGTAATATAGACTGACATATCAGTAGTATACTAAAATCTTCTTACTGCCAAATAAAAAAAGTTATTCCAGTTCAAACCCCCCAAAAATTTTAAAGTCTAATATATCATATAATAACCTGAAGCACAAAATTCACTATACTTTGAATAATTTTACTAGTTATTTATGTGCATGTGAAGTGGAAGTTTCAAAAAGAAAGTTTCTTTTTCTTTTAAGTGAAGCCTTCATGCCAACAATACATAGCTATTACAAATAGCATAAAGATTTAAAGACATATTTCTTCAGCTAAAATTATTTTAATTTTGAATTAATTGTATTTACCTTTGTTCATCTCTGCTATTTGATAAATTGTGAATTTTGCCAGTTCATAAGATTTCATCTTAAGAAGATATTGTCCTCTGGAAGAAATAGTAGCTTTTAATTCTAAGCAACTAAGAATAATTTTTCTAAAATAAAAGTTGCTGATAATCAGTTACTTCATTTTTATTTTATTTTTCGAGGTAGGGTCTTGCTCTAGCCCAGGCTGACCTGGAATTCACTATGTAGTCTCAGGGTGGTCCCAAGCTCACAGCAATACTTCTACCTCTGCCTCCCAAGTGCTGGAATGAAAGGTGTGCACCACCAGACCCAGCTCAGTTACTTAACATTTTATCATAATAAAACAATCACCCATATTTACATATGTGTGCATAAAAACAATGTATAATTATATACTTTTAATAATCCAAGTAGACTAACAGAGAGATATGATGGAGGAAACAATTTTTGAAATGTGAAACTAAAAGGAAAATATCTGTCTTTTCTGTGATGTATGTGCATGCATGTACACATGTTGACATGCTGTGCATGTGTGCATTTGTAGGAACATGCAGAAGAAGGACAGGGAACAATGTCTGGTGTCATTCCTTAGGCACCAAGCACTTTTTGATACATGGTCTCTCACTTGCCTTGACTTGCCTAGTAGAGCAGACTGGATGGCCAACAACTCCAGGGAGTCATCCCTCTCTGCCTCCCCAAAACTGAGATTACAAGTGCACACCCAGGCTTTTTTGTACGGGTTCTTTGATAGGACTCAGGGCCTGTGCTTGTAAGGCAAGCTCTGTACTGACTGAGCTAGTTCCCCTCCACTTCAAATCTCATTTTTGCAACTTTCTATATTTAAAATATTATATTTGTAGCTAAGAAGTTATAAAAAGATAAAGTTAATGAGACATAAAGGGGAGCATTACTTAAAATTCTAGAATATTTAATGGTTAAAACACAAAGCAATTCTTTATAATGCACCATTCCATTTTCCAGGTCTATTAATTCTATTAGGTCATATTTCTGGTATTATATTTTGCAACAGGTCTCTATAGCAAGGTCTATTGGAAATGCAATTCTGTATGTCACTTATTTTTCATTGACTTGGCTAAGGATTATGTTTGGTACAATCTAAAAAAGTGTTCAAAAGAAGCTGTGTTTGTGAGCTGTGAGGTAGCTGTATAGCTAGTCATCTAGAAAGGCCTCAAATCCTATCTCAAAACAGCTGAGTTTGATGTGATAGTTCAACAAAAAGAAAGATCTAGTTATCCTATGTAATGTATGTAATGAAGAAATAGATGTTAGGAGATGGACATTGTTTAGAGAGAAAGCATAAAAAGAGCAGGCTATGAGAACCAAGAGAGAACTCTGCAGAACTTGCTCAGATGCCAAGTTATCAATGCAAGGTCTGTCTCATACCTTATTATATATAATTGGATTTCATCTGGCTGAAGGTGAATAGCGCGAGATAACTCATTAACTGCCCTTTTCAATATATTCATCTGTTGAATGACAAACAGAAACTTGGGTTCTAATTGAATTAATTGCTTACTTTCTGACATTTTAGGCCCTCCCACAATTTACTGTAGAACATTTGCAAAAAAAAATCTTGAAATACACATGATTTTCTTAACACTCATCAAATCAAATATGATTCAAAGAAGTAAAAATGTGTTTATGGTGCAGTCTTTTTACTTCTTTGTATTTTATTTATTTATTTGCAAGCAGAGACAGCTAGAGACAGACAGAATGGGAATGCCAGGGCCTTCAGCCACTGTAAATGAACTCCAGATGCATGTTCAACTTTGCGTGTCTGGCTTTATGTGTGCATTGGAGAATTGAACAATCGAACCCAGGTTGTTAGGCTTTGTAGGTAAGTTCCTTAACTGCTGAGCCATCTGTTCAGCCCTTTGGTGCAGTCTTTTAAAATTAAGAAGAGGAAAACAGGGACACATTCACAAGATTTGCTTATCTTATGAATGTGTATATACTTATTCATAATAAAGATATTTTAAAAATAAATAATAAAATGTTTAAAACACAAAAATTACTTATCTTTAATTTTAAATAATGATTACAAACACCCATACATACATCACTCCACAGTAATGTAATTATGCCAGATATTGCAATTTGTGTATTTACCTTTTTATTTAATTTTTAAGGTTTCCCTCTTAGCCATAACATCTGTGCACAAAATTTCATCTGTGTTAATAAACTCATATGTAAAAGAAGATAAAGTGAAAAGCAAAAATCAGTTACACTGTAAAATAGGGTAGAAAAGCAGGACTGCACCAAAACTAAGTGAATGAATAAAACAAAACACAAGAATTGTGTTAAAATGGATCTATTAGCATCCTTATGAAAAACGTTCATTCTTCCCTTAGTAATGGTCACAGAAACAATCAATTTGTGTACATCTGAGGACAAAACTTAACTCCCATGGGCAATGCCACCAAAGGACCATGACACCACTGATCCAACAAAAGTAACTTAGAGGAACCAACCACTCCTGTTCTGGAAGGATGATGCAAAGAGAATGCTGTAAACTAACTTGTTCATGGAAATAAACAGAACTGAAAATAGCACAAACTATTGTAGAAAGCAATGGGTAGAATCAAGAGGGAACCCAAAAAAGATTTGTTTAAATAAATTTGAGAATTTTTGTGCAACTTTAGGACTGTGGCTTCTGTCATTGGTCAAGTTGTGCAATTAGTAAAACATCTAATGACAGGTATTATGCCTGATATACCCACTGTCCATGATTGTATTGCTTACTTTTTCATCTGTGATCAAATACTTGAGAAAGCAACTGAAGGAAGGAGACAGTTTGGTTAGTGTTTTGAATGGATTGAGTCTCTCGTGGGAAGCATGATAGCAACTATGGAGGTGGGGCATGTGACTGAGCGATTCACATCTTGACAGATCAGGAAGAAGACACTGAGCAGGGCCAGGATATAAAATGTCAAGAACCAAATGGTGACACACTCCATCCAGCTGTCTTCCACCTAATAAAGGTTTCTACAACCTCCTAAAACTGTGCCACCTGCTGAGGACTGAGTGTCCAAAAACATGAGCCTATAAGGGACACTTTATATTAAATGATAATATTCTATCCTTGGCCTAATAGACTTATGTCATCTCATAATGCAAAATGAATACAGTCTGACTTCAAACACTTTCTTATTCATACAGTTTCAATAGTATTCATAAGTCTGAAGTTCCAAATCTCTTCTGAAATTCAAGAAAATCTTTTATCTGTGAGTCCCTATAAAATTTTTAAAAAGTTGCCTCCTTCCAATATGCAATAGTACAGAATAAACATTCCTATTCCAAAAGGGGGAAGGGAGAGGCACAGCAAGGAAATGGAGGACCTAAGCAATGCCAAAACCCAGCACAGCAAACACAAAACCCTTGCTTTCATGTCCAGTATCTGTGGCCCTGGTGGCATCTTCTATACTTAAACAGGCTAGGGGAGCCTCATCACCAGTTCTGTTGCCTGTGGCACATTCTCTCTCTCTCTCTCTATCTATCTCTCTCTCTTTCTCTCTCATCTTTGTGTGTGTGTCTCTGCTTTCCTCAGTGAGCCTCCCACATCTCTGATATCTCTAATATCTCAAGTCTCCACTCCAACTTAGGCTTTACCCTCATACACTACCTTTATGCGCAACCCACTCAGGAGTTCCATGCAGGGAACATTGTCTGGCAGAGCCTTAATGCCAGACTGCATGGCCCTCTCACTCTTGGAACTTGTGTAGTAGCAAAATCAGCATCATGAGGGCAGTGCCAAATTCTTCTGCCAGCTCCCGATGTACCCTAGCCCCACTGAACCACAACTGCAATGATCTCTGTGCCTTCATGGGTGAGCCTGGGAAAATACTTCCCTAGGTGACCAGTCTTGAAACAGGGTACCCTGAAGGTTCTTTCTTTTTAGGCATTCTCCTTTCAAATAAATTTACATTGTTACAACTGAGTGTAAATCCTGACATGTAGGGTCTTGTCCTCAAGGCCCTTTTCAATGCAAAGTCCATGGTTTTTCTAATTAATATAGCAATTGCAATTTCTTTGCCTCACCTCTTCATCTGCAGCTTTAATCTTCATATTCCTCTGCTCACTCTCACTGTAAACCTGACTAGGAGCGATGAGCAGTAAACATGCCCCAGCTTAAATGTCATGCTATCTTACAATTTTCCTTGCTAAAAAAACTCAAGTCCAACACTTTTCAGCCACACTCAAGTTTTCAGGACATATGCAGAGGCAGCCAAATTTTTGGCCAGAATGTAATATGAATGGCCTCTGGTCCAGTTCCAGTGGAATACTTGTTTCCCTCTGAAACCTCATAAGCCTGGCTTTTTGTCGACATTTTTACTGGCATTCTGGTCTTCCACACTCCTATAAGAATCACCCACTGGTCTTTGCTTGAAGTACTCTAGGGTTTCTTTGGCTTACAGGTCTAAACTCTTCAGTATTCCTCTGACAAGCAGTGTCCTACAAACACTATGGCTAGGTTTCTCACAGTAACAACTTCATTTCCCAGTATCACTTCTGTATATGTTACTCTTCTTGCTGCTTTGACCAAACCTAACAAAGCAACATAAAGAAGGAAATGGTTCTTTTTGCCTAGCAGTTTAAGGTGATACAATCCATCATAATAAGGAAAGCATGATGGCAGGCTGATATTTGGGTGGGATACCTTGTATTTTGATGGATTAGCAACAAAAAAGTCTACATGTGGCAGGACTATGCTATAAAACCTATAAAAACTCTGGTGGGAATTCAGCTAATCTCCTAAATATTTAACAATTTCCAAAAATAGTGCTACCAGTTTGGGACTAAGTGTTCAAACACGTTAGCCTATTTCACATTTCACATTTAAGTCATAACAGTACACATGTACTCAGTAAACTCTGGTTTGGGACAAACAGAAGTTCGCTCTCTGAATTTATAAGGTCTCTTGGACTTAAACCTTTAATTTAGATTCCTAATGGAGGCTAAACATACAGGTAGAAGAGTAAACTATATATAATTAGACAGAGCATGATTTGATTTAAAAATGGATCATATTGAGCATGTGTTACTTTTCATATTCAAAAGTAGTTAACAGAAATGCCTCCAAGTCAAATGACATAGTCTGTTTCTTCTTTTCACTGATAATGTCTGTCTGGTAACACAGAATTTGGACAGATTTTGATCTCAGACAAAGAATGACTGGGTACATTTCCTTAAATCCTATTAAATGCTTTTGCTTTGGCTTCTGTGTATGTTTATGGGACACACCAAATTCCCCAGATAGCCGGTACCATTTAGAAGTTCATAAAAAAATGACACACAAGTGTATCCATGTGTTCCTCAACAGGACCCCAAATGAACTTTTCCGGGATCTACTTTCATCATCTTGAAGGATAAAGACTCCCAAGTGTGACTATAGACACACCAGCTTCTGAGATGTAGAAAACGAAGAGCAAAATCCCAGGCAATCTTCCATGAACATGTAGTATGAACAAGAAATAAGGCTTTGATATTAATAAGTTGATTATGAAGTCATTTTCAAAACAGCAAAATTCAACCTCTTGTGGTTGAAACCATCAAATCCAGAGGACTTGTAGGAAATAAGAATGAAAAGGTAGCAAGGAGCCAGTTCATGTGGTTTTTGAACAAAGAAGAAAAATCCCATGGTGTGGAATGATTACTGCAGCTGCAATGCTGCAGTTTCATCAAACACAGTAAAGAGCAGAAGTAAGATCAGGAGGCTGTTGCAGTAATGTCAGGGAAGAGTGGCAGTGTCTCAGGGAGGGATGGTAGGCAAGTGGCCCAAAGAGGTGTCTGAGAGAAGGAAATGAAAGTTAACAGTGGTGTTCTCTGGTTTACGGTGAAGACCTTTACTATTTATTGAATTGTTTGAATTTGTTACAAAAAGGACATATTATACTTTTTAAATTAAATAACTTGGAAATGTTAAAATATAAAGAACATTGATGTTTTGAGTGCCATTCTAAATACAGACACAATTCTATTTAACTACACACTTACTAGTATATACATACATACACACACATACAAAAACACAGAAAACATTGAGCTAGTAAATTCCAAAATGTTAATATCAGTTTTCCTCAGAGAATGAAATTATGGACAACTTCTAATTTACTAATATTCATAAACTTATTATTTATTCATATTTGTATAAATATGTTACCTACAATTTATGTGTGTATGTATATACTGTTTGTAATAAGAAAAATATATATTGTGAAAAGTAAAGCTACAAAAGTGCATACATTATAAGTAGAGGACTTCTAAGTAGTTAATTATATTTAGCTATATCTGTATAACATTTGTTTCTTATCAAGCTAGTAGCTTCTATGTTTATCAAAAGAAAACAAAATATTAATAGATTACAAATTAGATTGAACAAATAGCCAAACAAATAAAATATTTTAAATTCAAGATTCTCAAGCCTTAAATACCTTATGATAGGTTTCTGCTCTACAAATATAGGTTTGAATACATAAAGGATCAAGCTTAATTGCATCAGAAAATTTCCAAAAGGCTTCAGTGTAATTATCCAGGTGTAGTAGGTATATGAGGCCAATATTTATATGAGCCAAAGTAACAGTTCTAAAATAATAAAGTAAAAGAAATTAGATAATTTAAGTTAGTCTAAACATTTTTTAGTTATGAATGATTCTAATGAAATGCATCCACCAATAATATATCAGGGCATTTTCAATGATTAACTAAAGCAATCTAAATTATTTTAATATATTGTCAAAAATTCAAAACCTCTTTAATAAAATATTTAGTGGGGAATTAACAATTACAGAATATACACTAGAAACAGAATTAGTGAAGTCACTGAGACTCTTAGCAAATCAATTCTTCCTTGACTTAATCTTGAGTTATCTTGAATCAAAGATTATTTTTTTCTCAACTTGGAAGTCTTTGTGCCTCAGGGCATAAGTAAGAGTAAAAAACAGAAATGTTCTAATGTTTGGAGGCCTGGGATTTTTTTAAAAGAGTATCACTACAATGGTATTTACACAGCTGCTTTTCTATATCAAATGAATGTTGTTTTATTTCTTAAAATAAAGAAATATTTAGTATGTGAATGACTTTAGATGATCCCTTGTTCAGTACCTACATCTAACAGGATAAAGGAAGAACATCCAACAGCCCAACCTCGTGGACATCCCAACTGAGAAGATCCTGCTACCCACCTTCTGACTTCTTGTACCAAAACTGTTCTTTTTCTTTCTAATTCAAAACTGACCAAAAGACAACCACTGTGTGGCCTTTATGGAGATGTGCTCCATGACTCTCAGCTTAAGTTCTAAATCTATGTTAGATAGCTAAGTGATCACTCTGCTAGCCAGCAGAGAATTTGTTACTCATCATGATGACTTCCATTTTAATGAGTGATTCATCAACAAAAAAGGCTTTTCCTAAAATTCATAGAAGAGTTAATTATGTATGAAAAGAAAGACATACCTTTCTAGAGAAATAACAGTTTCAAAGTCACAAATTGCCAGCAACCAAAGTTTTAGGTGCGTATACACTATGCCTCGATGTAAAAAGCAACTAAAATTCTCATAGCCATCATTTATGAGAGCTGAAAATTTAAAATATATATCTTAATTAGTTTGCTTAACAGCCATATTTGAATTGTTCACGTGATGAATATATGTATTTAGTGGGTAAAGTAAGTAAAAACTTGTATTATACACAAAAATATTAATTAGTAATAATATACCTATTATGGCTTTCAAACTCATTTAAACCTTGAAGAAATTCTAATGGGAATTAGGATAGTCTAGTCACTTCAAAAATGAGGAGGTATACTGACCAGGGTTATGATGAAAGTCAATGTGGAAGGCAGGTCTAGAGTGTAAAGACAGTCACAAGAGTGCCATTACTTTTTGTGCCCTGCTATGATCACAGAGACATGAATGGCCAAAGTATAGATTAGGGCATATGTCAGAAGTCAGGCTTAGTCAGCTGTCAGGAAAGGCAGCAGCAAAAATGATACTCCAGCCCTCCCACACTTCCATGATGGCAGCGAGGTCTCTCTGGTGGTCTGGCAGCCCCACAACCTCCTTTTTCCCTCCCACACTTCTGTGCTGGCAACCAGGTCCCTCTGGTGACTCAAAGGCTCCACGCCCTCTTCTTTCCCTCCTCTACCCTGGCCCAGGCACACTTCTGTTCAGGCAGCCGGGCTCTGCGGTGGACCAGCTGCTCTGCACCCTACTCTTTCCCTCCTCCAACCCCCACCCAGCCACACTTCTGCCACACGGTTCTGCAGCATCTTCATTCACTCTTCCACCCCCACCCAGCCACCAGTGGCCTTTGCACTTCTCTTCCCCTTTATCGCCCACCCAGAACTTCCACCCCATCAGACCCCTACCAGTGATTTGGGGGCCTTTGTACTTCACTTTCCCTCTGTTCCCCACCCCATAGCCCACTCTATCAATCTGCTAGACACCTTCCAGAGGTTCCAGTGGACTCTGTATTTCTCTCTCCCTCAGCTCACCACTCAGCTATCTACCCTTCTGCCCTGACACACTACTCCTAGCAGATCTGGTAGGCTCTTCTCTAGCACAAGCTCCTGGACCTGGCAGGTCTCCTCTCACATAAGACCCCAGACCAGTGGCTATCTCCTCTACTCCTCCCCCAGGCTCTTTGGATACCCTATCAATATTCCCAAAGCTTTCTCCCCAGGCTTCCCACCAGCTGCTACAGAATCCTGCGCTCCTGAATTTGTCCTCCCACAGTCCCTGATGCTTCCATAGCCTTCCACATCCTACAGGCTTCCCACCAGCTGCTGCAGCATCTGCACCCTGGCCCAGACCAAAAAGTCTCACTATGGACAGTATGACCTACAGGAAGAAAATACAATGTGTTCAGCTCAACTCTTAAATCCCCACAGCTTTCAACTGAGCCATAATAGCAAAATAAAAACCCATAATGGCACAGAACATTCACACTGACAAACATGAGGCATGGCAAAAACAGATTGAACCAATATAAGATTTAAAACAAGCAGAGCACCATCAATCTCTAACTCCAATTTCAATGATCCTGCATTTGAAAGAGTCTCTTGAAGATTCAATTCTACCCCTCCAGCTTGGATACTCACAGTCCAGGAAAACTTCATCCAGTGTTGGCAGCTCACCTGGCATCTTATTGGGTCTCCTCTGCAACCCACAGTTCATAATCATGGCTCCATCGGGGTTCCATGCAGGAAAACTAGCATACCTGCTTCACAATGCCAGTGGCCATTTAAAAAAAAAACTGTGTTGCAAATACAATGACCCTCTCTTCTTGCATTTGTTATACTCCACATAACCAGGTGGGCTACCAACTTATTAATTCAGGGAGGAACAAAGCATTCAGGTTCCTTATTTCAAAGAGTCTGCATTCATCCTATTGTTCCAATGCAGACCAGCTGACCAATATCAATGGTTGTCATGTCTCAAACAATTGCAGCTAAACAGGAAGTAGCTTGGGCCCAAAAACCTTTCTTTTTGTGACATCTCAATCTGCTCACACCAGTCCATTTTTATGTAAAACAACCCTGCACAGGTTCCTGAGACACAGGCAGGAAAAACACAGCAAGCCTCTCACACAAACTGCTTCTGGCAGAGTCCTGACAAAGTTCATTCTCACCCTCATAAACCAAACCTCATAGTCCATATTTCTTACTTCATTTGGGTCTTTCAACTCTGACCAGAATGGTCCATCAAGTTGTAGTCACAGCACTGTGATGCGTCTCTTAGGACAAAGTTTCCAATCCATCCACATTCCTCCTGCCAATCACTTCCAAAAGGCCCAAAGCCACAAGATCAGGGTTCTAGCAGCAACAGATGTCCCTGCTCTCTGGTACCAAAACTGTTTCATTCAGCTTTCTACAAAGAAAGAACCCAAGCAAAAGTGGCTTGTGGAGGAATGGGTTTATTAGGCTTCTGGACTTGAGGGGAGACTCCATCCTGGCAGGGAAAATGATGGCATGAGCAGAAGGGTGGACATCGCCTCCACCCACAGCACAGCAAACAGCAGCAGGAAGGTGTGGCAAACACTGGCAAGGGAAAGTTGTCTTACAAACCCATAAGACCACCCCCAACAACACAACTCTAGTGAGGTTGTAAAACCCAAACTGTCATCATCTGAGGATCTGTCAATCAGAACATATTCATTTGTTTATGAGGGACACCTGAATCAAACCATGACAATTTCTGATGAACTTAGAGGTAACATCCTGAACAAAATCCTTGCAAACCAGATACAACTGCATATGACAGTTACTATCCACATAGATGAAGTTGGATTCATCCCAGGAATGCAGGGATGGTTCAACAAATGGAAATTGATTAATGTAATCAACCACATAAATAGACTCAACCGTAAAAACCACCTGCTCATCTCAATCAATGCAGAGAATGTTCAAAACACCGGACAGGTTGGGCATAGACTGCTTATACCTCAACATAATAAAGGCAATATACCAAACTCCTAAATCAGAAATCATAATCATACTTAAGAAAGACTTAAGGAGTTCCCACTTGAATTAGAACAAGACAGGGGTGTCTACTCTCACCACTGCCCTTCAACATAGTGCTCGAAGTTCTAGCCCAAGCAAAAAGAGAGTAGAAAAGCATAAAAGGGATTCAAATTTGAAAGGAAGAAGTAAAACTATCCCTCTTTGCAAAAGACATGATCCTATATATAACAGACCCAAAGAATAGTATCAGTAAACTCCTGAAGGTGATAAAATCCTTCAGCAAACTGGCAGGATACAAAATTAACACACAAAATTCAGAAACCTTCCTGTATACAGATGATATGCATACTGAAAGAGACATCAGAGAGACTGTCTCATTTCCAATAGCCTCAACAAAAATCAAATACCTTGGAATAACACTTACCAAGGATGCAAAAGACTTCTATAATGAAAGCATTATACATGAAAATGCCCAAAAAGGAAATAGAGGAGAATGTGAAAAAAATGGAAAGATATTCCATGCTCCTAGACAGGGAGAATTAATATAATAAAAATGGTACTCCCTCCAAAAGCAATTTACAAATTCAATGCCATGCTGATAAAAATCCCAGACCCTTTCTTCACAGACATGGAAAAAATAATCTCAAAATTTATATGGAAAGGCAAAAGGCCTTGGATAGCCAAAGATATCCTAAGTAAAAATACTCACTCAAGAGGTATTACCATGCCTGATCTAAAGACATACTACAGGCCATAGTAACAAAAACAACATGGTACTGGCATAAAAACAGGCAGACAGACCAATGGAACAGAATTGAAGACTCTACTCTCAGTTTGAGTAACTAGTTACTTGATCTTTGATGAAGGTACCAATAATGTTCGCTGGCATAAAGATAGCATTTTCAATAAACAGTGCTGGACAAATTAGATTAATACCTGCAAAAAATGAAAATAGACCAAGTCCTTTCACCATGCACAAAATCAACTCCAAATAGCAGGGACCTCAACATAAGTCCTGAAACCCTGTAATCCTTAGAAGAAAAAATAGGAGGAACTCTTCACAAGATAGGAATGGGGAAAAACTTCCTGAGCAAACCTCCAGTAGTCCTGGAGGTGCAACAATAATTTAACCAATGGGACATCATCAAGCTCAAAAGCTTCTGTACAGACAAACATACTATACTCAGAGCCATCAAGCCACCATCAAACTGGGAGATGATTTTTGCCAGCTATAATACATACAGAGGTCTACTATCTAGAACTTATAAAAAACTCAAACAAAAACAAACAAAAAATCAAACAGCCTCCTCACAAAATGGGGCATTGATCTCAACAGAACATTCACATAAGAGGAAACACAAATAGCCAATTCTCATTTAAGAAATTGCTTGTCATCCTTAATCATCAGGGAAATAGAAATCAAAACCACAATGAGATTCTACCTTACTCCAATCAGAATTGCAATTATCAAAAAATACAACCATAATTTCTGGCAAGGATGCAGGAAAAAGGAACCCTCATTCACTGCTGGTGGGAATGCAAACTCATTCAACTACTATGGAAAGCAGTGTGGAAGCTCATGAACATGTTGGACATAGAGCTACAAATGGACCCAGCTATCACTCTACTAGGCATCTACCCTTGAGATGTTACACCCCAGCATAGAGACATTTGCTCAACTATGTTTATTGCAGTCCAATTCATAATAGCCAAGAATTGGAATTAACCCAAATGTGCATCCTTGGATGTATGGATAACAAAGCTGTGGCATATTAACAAGATGGAATTTTACTCAGCAGAAAGAAAAAAAATGACATAATGAAATTTAAAGAGGACAGATCTGGAGAAGATCTTAGCAAACTCACACAAAAACAGAAACTCAAATGCCACATATTCTCCCTCATATGCAGTTCCTAACCAGGTTAATCTTAAACTTTAGGCAAAACTGACAGGTGAAATGAGAAACTCTAAAAGGGGTTGAAGGAATGGGGGGAGGGGAGGGTGGGGTGACTTATACAATAAGCTGAACCAATAATGAATCATAATAATAAAATCCTTATTTCCATATAGTAAGCTCTTGAGGAAGAAGGGGGTTATCACCTGCTAAGATAGGCCATGAATGGGATGGTATGAAGCCTAAACCCATGAAAAATGGATCAGTCCTGGAACTCCCTGGCCCAGTCATTGGTTCCTTCCCACACTGAGCTGTTGATCAAAGAGACCCACAAGGTCCCTAAAATAAGATAGAATTTTGTCAAAGCTCTTGAGTACCCATCCCAGGCCAAAGATAAGATCCTATTGCTGAAGAAACCACAGAAAATCATCACATAACACTGAAAGACCCTGCAAGATCCAGAATGGCGGCCTGCTCCCAGATGCTAGCATGTGCAGTGCTGGAAGGCACTACGAAAACAGCCAGGGGAAATTGGTCAATGATATTTGGAGAAAGCAGGGACTGCTGATATACAATGCAGACTGTAGCAATGACAAGGCTGAACACACTGCCTCCTGGGAGAGATCAGCGAGCCAAGAAGTCATCACTTGAGGTACTACAACCTGGGGTTGGGGGTAGTCAACAGCTTTCAAATTGTCCAAGAAGTCCACTCAGTGTCAAGGAGCCCTTAACTGGAATTGGGACTCAGGGAAAAATCTGGGAACCAAAACCTAGGGCCCCCAAGGAGAAACTCCCTTTACTAGAGAACAATGGAGAGGCTAATCCCAATAGAATTTCTCAAATTAGAAATGTGTGTCACATTTAACCCATATTGACCTCACTCTCTGATGGAGATCCTGTTTGTTTGTATTTATCAGAAGGCAGTGAGAGAGCCGAGGTCATTCCAACTCCAACAATCAGCTACAGGTGGAGTGCTGTCATCCTGATAGGAGAGGAACCACCCCAGGCTTATCATGTAGCCCCAAATGAAACCCTTGAGAGAGTGGTAGGATAGCAAGAGATCTATCAACACAGGTAATCAGTCAACCCAGGATAAGTCAGCATGAGAGACACCAACGATTTCCAACACCACCTAAAGAAGAAGTACAGAAGTCCTTAAGATCTCAACAATAAAGTACTCTTAAATCTCACCCACCATGACTCAGGGAACAAAGCAGAAGAGGGGGTGGAAAGAGTGTAAGAGTCATGGTGGGGGAGAATATCCAGAGACATTGCCCACCTCAGCAACAACACACAAGAAGGGGGGTGTAACCTGGCACCTCTTGTGCTATTCATAACCTCCTACCCCATGGAACAATCCAGTATGCCCATCGAGGAGGATACCCTGTGGATTGGGGACACAGAGGAGGGAATTGGGGAAACCAATGTAATATTTACTAATAAAATGTATTTAATTTTGGACAATAAAAATATTGATTTAATAAAAAATGATACTCCAAGGAAAGCAGAACATGGAAAAGACTTATCCCAAAGAGCATGAACAAGGAGAGACAGAAAAAAACCGCCGCAGGGCTGGAGATTTGGCTCAGTTAAGATGCTTGTCTGCAAAACCTAACAGACCTTGATTCCCACGCAAAGCCAGTTGCACAATGTGACTCATGCATCTGGAGTTCGTTTGTAGCAGCTAGAAGCCTTGGCATGCCCATTCTCTCTCTGTATGTCTCCTTCCCTCTGTCTCCCTATGCTTGCAAATTGATATTTACATATAACCTCCACCTCATGCTGCAGGTGTATGACAGTCATCTGTACCCATTGCAGGTCTCTTGCTTACTGACTCACTAGTGAATTAGATGGTTTTTACAAGATTTGTTGGCTTATTTTTAGACTTCCTAAGCCTATTCTGGTTTAGGAGGTTTTGGATAAAAGAAATATTTCTAATATGAAACACAATATTCTAAGTACTAAATTTGGGAAAGTATAGCCAATGTTAGAGCAATGACCATGTAGAGGAAGTAGTCTCTGGAAGGCAATATGACTTAGTTCATAGTATGACTGGTTAGCAAGAAAAAGTCAGCTGTGATGGTGCTTGCTCTAGAAGTATGTAAAGATTCTTGAAGAAAACCAGTTCCTGAGACTTAGTATTTCTATGCATTGATTTTTCTTATCAGTAAAATTTGGATGATGTTAGCACCTATTTCATATAACTATAATTATATGTTATTATGTATTGTATATGTATTATGTATTGTATGTTATTATGTATATTGTATATAGAGACATATATAGACATATATATTACATAGAAATAATTATACCTAAGTATGTGAGTATGCATATTAGAATCTTATGTATAATATATACGATATGAAATATTTATATATTGGGTTTTATATAGATATATATTGCACAGGTGATCAAGCATTGGTATTTCTCTCTATGAAGCTAAACTGCTAAACCTCATAACAGATTCTCCTGTGTATACAGTTAAAGGCAAAGTACCTGAAACACTGTAATCCTGTAGCGCTTTATGAGGGTTATTCTTTCTAAATAAGCAAGCTCGATAGTAAAATGCTAACCAATTATTAGGGTCTAAATGTATAGCATCAGAGAAATCTTGCATTGCTTGTCTATAAAAGTTTCTTTTAAAATATGCTCTCCCTCGGTATGTCCTAGAAAAGGAGGAAAAAGTAATTTTAACATGTGATGCACAATATACTTTTTTCAATTTTTAGTAAACCTATTCACCTATTTTTGTATTTTAATAGCAAGTTGTGATTGTATTTCCTTGCTTTTCAAGAGTATATTTATGATGTAATATCAAGAAGAATATGAACCTTTTCATAAAGAATGCCTTATTACATAATTATATGGTTATTAATTATATTTATAAATTAATTGCAATATTATAATTGTTAGAAATTAATTTTTAATTATAATCCTACTCTACTAAGAAAATAATTTAAAATGTATTATAAATGAGAAGAGAAATAAACCAAAATTGTATAGCAAAAATCCAAAGGAACATAATAATAGAGATATTAAGGAGCAAAAAATATATAATATATGCAAAAATTTAAAAATGTTAATTCTTTAGCAGTAATTCCATTAAATGTAAG
>PVHP010001538.1:0-104894 GCA_004024765.1 Zapus hudsonius | reverse complement strand
GTGTGTGTGTGTGTGTGTGTGTGTGTGTGTGTGTGCAGGGAGCATGCATCTGGAGTTTGTTGGTGACTGGAGGCCCTGGCACAACCATTCTCTCTCTCTCTCTCCTTCTCTCTCTCTTCTTCTCTCTCTCTCTCTCTCTCTCTCTCTCCTTCTCTCTCTCTCTCTTTCTGTCTGCTTCTTTCTCACACATTCAAATAAATAAGTAAATCAAATGTTTCATAAAAGCTAAAAGTAAGGATTAGGGGAAGTTAGAGGATAGGACACAGTTGTAGCCTGGATTAAAATATTTGAAGTCGTGCTGGCTGCCTGCTAACAGAGAAAGCGGTTTTACATTTCCTACTCAAGAAAGAGGTTTACCTTCAAAATCTTCCAAGTAGCTTGACTTGTAGAAAAGCTGTTTTAATTTTTTTCCTTTTCCTCATATATGTGACCATTATACACCCTTTGACTACTTTTTAAATAGCCCATCGATCATTTATTTTTCATTGGTGGCTATTGAGTCAGAACATTTATCTTCTAATTTATAAACCATTGCAGTACATGGAACTTCAGGTTGTTTTTGCCAAGAAATATTGCACAAACTTGGATTATTTATCTCAAAATAATTCTTGGAATCAACTGTAGCCATTCACAGGGAGCTGCCTTCTCTTCCCCAGGCGCTCCTAAAACCTGAGGCAAGAAGAGGCACATTTAGTTCTGCTGTGGTGTGAGCAGGAGAAAAGCCTTGTTCATTGAACAGACTTCTACTTTTGGGTTTTTCCTCCTAAAGAAAAACTACGAGTTGCTATCGTACTTGTCACTGTCTTCTGCACTAGTTCAAGATGATGTCATTCTGGTGTGGCTCATCTCTTGCCTGGATGTCGGCTATGGGCCTGCTGTTCGTTGGTAGGGTTGGAGGGTCTATAGCTCTCTCACTGCCTTCTGAAAAATAGAAACAGAATCTCCATCTGAAAGTGAGATCAGTATAGGTTAACTTAGATACACACCAGATCTTCCATGAAGGATCCGTATAGAACCCAGCAGAGAGTGGTAGGATAAGCAAGAGACCCATAACCACAGCCAGTCAACCCAGGATGAGCCAGCGAGACAGACACCAACGATCTTCAACACAACCTAAAGCAGAAGTACAGAGACCCCTAAGACCTCAACAATAAAGCAGCCTCAATACTCACCCACCATGACTCAGGGAACTGAGTGGAAGAGGGGGAGGAAAGATTGTCAGAGCCATGGTGGGGGAGAATATCCAGAGACATGACCCCCCTCAGTAACAACATACAAAGGAGGTGGAACCGGGTTGACTCCTAGGCTATTCATAATCCCCTATCCCATGGACTGATCCAGACTGCCCACGGAGGAGGATACCCAGCTGACTGGGGACAGGAAGGAGGGAAATTGGGGAAATGAGGATACCAACTCATTATTTGCTCATTCAATGTATCTAATTATGGATTTTAAAAAAAGATGATGTCATTGACACAGGGACTTGCAAGCTGAGAGCAGTGTGAGCTGTGGCCACCCTCCTTCCATACATGGCGACAGCAAGGTCCTCACTGCTGCCCAGCCTTGTCAGGAGAGGGAACTAGATGCCCTTGTATTCTCCTTCCCGGAAGGGGGGGCAACAAGAGGGCAGGGCAGCAAGCCAGTGCTCTAACATCTAACCCGAAGATGATGTCATCTGACATGCTCATTGTTTTCAAAAATGAACTTTGTGGTGCACTCTGAAATTGGAAGGGTTTTTTTCAAAGTATTTTTGGAGAGTGAGACACAGAGGCTCCCTTGGAGAAGACAGCCACACACACAGCATGCTAGCCCTCACCACTCCCCGCATTTTATTTCTTCTCTCTCTTTCTCTATTTATTCCTTATTTCTTTGGTTCTTTAGGGTGCATGCATGAATAGCACAGAGGAAGACTCAGGGGCTCTATTGCTCTTGCATTTTATTTCATTGAGACGGGGTCTCTCGCAGAACCTAGAATTCACTGTTTTCAGCTAGACTGACCAGGAGCCTCAGTGATCCTCCTGTCTCTGCCCCCCTCAGCACTAGGTTATAGGCAGGTGCACACACACCTGATTTTTAAAATGGTGCTGGGGCTCAAACTCAGGTTCTCATGTCTGTGTAACAAGCACCCTTGCCCATGGAGCCATCTCTCCACTCCCTTCCCCCTTTCTAAATCCTAGCCTCCTTCTCAGCTTCTGGATGTTCTATTCTAGGGTGTTATTCTGTTTTTTCCCTTTATTGTCCCTATTTTGGTACATTGAATGGGCCAATAATGAGTCAGTATCCCCATTTCCCCGATTTCCCTCTTCCCTATCCCCAGTCGGCTGGATATCCTTCTCCGTGGGCAGTCTGGATCAGTCCATAGGGTAGGGGGTAATGGACAGCCTAGGGGTCAACCCGGTTCCACCCCACTTTGTATGTTGTTACTAAGCAATGTCTCTGGCAGTTCTCCCCCACCATGGCTCTTACAATCTTTCCACCCCCTCTTCCACTCAGTTCCCTGAGTCATGGTGGGTGAGTACTAAGGCTGCTTTTTTTGTTGAGTTCTTAGGGGGGCCTCTGTACTTCTGCTTTAGGTTGTGTTGAAAATGTTGGTGTCTGTCTGGCTCATCCTGCATTGACTGACTGGCTATGGTTGTGGGCCTCTTGCTTATCCCACCACTCTCTGCGGTATTCTGTCTGGATCCTTCATGGAAGATCTGACGTGGCTCAATTCTTGCCCAGGTGTCAGCTATCGGCCTGTGGTTCGTTGGTAGGTTTGGAGGATCCGTATCTCTCTCTGCATTCTGAAAGATACAAACAGAATCTCCATTGGAGAGTGAGATCAGTATAGTTTAACTTAGATACACTTTTCTGAGTTGGCTAGATACTGTTGTTAATAGCTCTATGTAAATCATTCATATAGTGCATTTCTCTTTGGGGGCCCAAGATTCTGGTTCCTGGTATATTTTGTTCTGAGTCCCCAGTTCCAGTTAAGGGCTTCCCTTCACTGAGTGGATTATTTGGCCAAATTAAAAGCTGTTGAATGCCTCCCCCGGACTTTGGCTTCTCCATTGCACAGTGCTCATTTCATTGTTCACTGTTCTCTGCTAGTAGGCAGTGTGTTCAGCCTACTCCTGGTGGCAGACTTTGGTTCATGCCATTGCGGGGGTGGGGAAGGGGATGACTTAAGCAGGAAGCTAAACCAAAAGTGGTTCAAAAATCATAAAATCCTTACGGGCATACTATAACCTATTGAGCAAGTAGTGGGCTTCACCTGGCAAGAGGGGCAGTGATAGAAGGGGAGAGAGTCTAAGCCTGTGGAAAATTGATCAACAGGGTGTTATTCTTAACGTGCACACTCTGTGCCATGGGAACTGTCTTGCTCCTGCTCTGAATACAGGTGGGCGGGTGCCCAAGTTATCCTTGGAGCCTGCATTCTTATCTGTCTTATCTTGTCCATCTGCCCTCTTCTGAGTAACATCTTTTACTCACCATTTTCTACCCACCCCCAAATTTATTTATATGAGAGAAAGAAAGAGGGAGAGAGAGAGAGAGAGAGAGAGAGAGAGAGAGAGAGAGAGAGAGGATGGCTATACCAGGGCCTCTAGCCACTGCAAACAAATTCCAGACACATGCATCACCTTGTGCATCTGGCTGTACATGGGTAGTAGGGAATCCAACCCAGGTCCTTAGGCTTTGCAGGCAAACACCTTAACGGCTGAGCCATATCTCCAGCCCCCATCCCCAATATAAATCCACTGCCAAGACTCACGTGCTCCACCAATCCGAATGGATCAGGTGATGGGAATTTAGACCACAGGGAAAGTTGCAGTGTTTTGGGCAAGGTCACAGTCAAGTGGTGTGTGTATAGGTTAAAGCTAAAACGTGCCTCATCAACATCACATGGTGTGTCTGGGTTTAGTGGTTATGGTTTGATGGTCCTGAGTGCCTCCTCATCTTGGATACTCCCTCTGGTTGGTGAGGATGAGACAGAAAAGCTGAGGGCAAACTCTGTCTTGTCCCCAGTCTGTTCCATGGACTTTATCACATGATTCTCTACTGGAACCTGTTGCTTCTTCAAAGATTGTCACCCTTTAGAAAAGTGTTCTTGTTGAGTCTTCTCCAAAATGGAGTAGATAATTTTCTGTTGTCTGAATTGGAAAAAAAAATGAGAGAGAGAAAGAAAAAAAAAACCTATATGTGAGATCAAAGAAATACCTATGTATCTGGCACTTACATAAAATACATTATGCAATGATGTGAATTTTAGGATGTGCTGCAGAGAATTTAGGCCAATGCTCAGACAAACCCAGTTAGAGTTTGAACGCAACAAGAGCCAGCTTGTTGCTAATTCTCTTTTTGCTCCTTCTTGGCCTGGGCATCAGCTGGGAGCTTATTGGAAATGCCAAATCTGCCTGGCATGGTGGCGCACGCCTTTAATCCCAGAGCCCAAGAGGCAGAGATAGAAGGATCACCATGAGTTTGAGGCCAGCCTGGGACTACAGAGTGAGTACCAGGTTGTCCTAGGCTAGAGTGAGACCCTGCCTCAGAAAACAAAACAAACAAACAAAAGACAGTAAGAAATGCAGAATCCCAACCCTTTTGAACCCTCAGCCCACCAGAACATTGTGTCTTTTAACAAAAATGCTACATGGTTTCTGTTCTGTTCATGGAGACATTCCTTTAGGAAAGTCTTTTCCCAAGAAAATGAAATGAATCTAACTGTCAGTAGAGAGCTTTACCTTCTCTCCCATTCCTGTAATTCCCTCTTCCTCTGCCTATTCCTCTGTGGAGCTAAGGAGCGAATCATCTCCCAGGCAAGCTCTAGACAGCTGTGGGCTGGTCTCTCCATTCCCCGCTGCATGATGAGGACTCTGATTACTGTCAGAGGGTGCAGAACGGCCAGTCAAAGCCCCCTGGTTATATCACTCAGAACTCTTGTTGGCACCCACAAAATCCTTCCCACCCACGTATGGGTTTCAGACCCAAAGGTTCACATCACTGCACTCTGTTCCAGACCAAATTTGCTGTGCTAACACGCTGGTTTTAAAACTTCAACATATGCCGACTCCCCGCCATTTGCTTGATCTCTCTCTCCCTCCTTCCCTCTCTCTCCCTCCCTCCCTCTCTCTCCTCTCTCCTCTCCCTCTCTGTCCTCTCCTTCTCTTTCTTCTCTCTGTCCTCTCTCTCCCTCTCTCTCCTCTAAAAAAATAAGAAAAAAAAACTTCAACATATGCCAAATGTAACTTAGCATCTCTATAGCTTAAAGATGCAATGGATGCCCAACTAATTTCTATTGTGGGGGCCATGAGAAATGACATCTTTAGGTTTTAAATCATTTTTTAATTTGTAAGAATAATATGTAGCAACATTAAAGACTGCCTTACAAGAGGTGTGAATGGAATAACAAGAGTTAATTGATAAATTGCATAAGATTACAGAGATGCTGAAAATAGACTGGTGTTTGGTTTGCATGAGATGGACAAGGTCATTACTGGAAAGGGAGATTTGGTGGAATGAGAATGAAGGGACATTAATGGTATTTATGAGGTACTAGTATCAAGAGCAGTACTGATTTCTGTTGGCCAGAAGTCTCCTTAGTACCTGCTATTTGAGTGAAGTATTTAAAATGTCTGACTCCTTGGTTCTAGGTGCTTGAAGAAGTGTTTAATCATCTTGGTCCTGATGGTACAATTAGTGTCGAAGACTTTTTCTATGGCTTGTTTAAAAATGGAAAATCCCTCGCACCCTCGGCCTCGACGCCATACAGACAGCTCAAGCGGCACCTGTCCACGCAGGTAAGGCCTGTGGTGCGTGCCTGCAATCCAGTGAAAGGAGGGAGAGGGAGAGGGAGAGGATGCGGACAAATTGGAGGCTAGCCTGGGTTACACACTGAGACTCTGGAAAAAAAGAAAGAGAAATCAACAGGGATTATTTTCTGTGAGAGTAGAAGTTAGAAACCATTTAATAATTTGAATGAATTACTCTATTATCTAAAGCAAAATGCCAAGGGGAGAAAGGAAAGGAAGATGAGAAAGACTATAAACCATTAAACAAGGAAGGTTGCTTTGAGAAATGACCATAAATTACAGAATGGGAAGGCTGCTAATTATCCCTCTTGATGTCACCTCAGGGTCAGCAGAAACCTGGTGTTAAGTAGAGACACAGCTCAGCTGTGACAAAGAACCCTCCCAGAGATGGCTTGCCTCATGGGAACCAGAGATCAAAGGAACCACCCCCAAGAGTGTAAATTCAGTTCTGCTCCCTGAGGTCAGGACTGTCTTGACCAGTATCTAGTTACAATGCCAACTAAGGTTCTGCTAAGCTCTGGCCTTCCTTTTCTCCCAGTCTTTCGATGAGAGTGGGCGACGAACCACGACTCCATCGGCGATGACAGGTACCATCGGCTTCCGGGTCTTCTCCTGTCTGGACGATGGAATGGGCCACGCATCTGTGGAGAGGATTCTGGACACTTGGCAGGAAGAGGGCATTGAGAACAGCCAGGACATCCTGAAGGTGTGTCAGCTAAAGTGGCCAATCAGGGAAGGGATGAAATGTCAATTTTCTTTAGAAGCTCTGTTTGGCTCTACCTCTTAAAGATTATTTCTCCTCACAAGATCTCAGAGATACCAGGTAACTTCTCATGCCCCCTTTAACAGGATTCTGTCATGAAGTACATCCTCCAAATTAGTAACATACGACATGTCCTTCACTGATTTTTGGCAAGCAAAGATAAGAGTTATATTGTGTTTATTTACAATGCCAGATAGTATTTTAAAAAATACAAATCACCATGTTATGCTTTCCTTAAGGTGTGTCTGTGTGTGGGGGGGAACTCTAGGGTTCTACATTGAAGACTATCCCTAAGGAAGGGGGCAATCTGATTTCTAAGCTGTCTTCAGTCTTTGTTTACCTTCACATGCTCTGTTCTCTGAAGACAGAACTTGAACTTACATCCCACTCTGATTTCTAGGCCTTGGATTTCAACCTTGATGGAAATGTCAACTTGACAGAATTGACACTGGCTCTGGAGAATGAACTTTTGGTCACGAAGAACAGCGTCCACCAGGCGGCCCTGGCCAGCTTCAAGGCTGAGATCCGGCACCTGCTGTGAGTTGAGTGGGAAGTTCACCTACTCCGTCCCCTCTCCTCTTGTCCCACAGTTTCCTCAGGCGCCTCCATTCCTCGGGCTAATGCAGCTCTCCTTCCATACCTAATGCTGAACGATCCCTGAACTGAAGGAAATGAGCTGGGATGTGGATTGGCTTTTGAAGGGAGCCTTTGAATGCCTTTTTGTTTGGGGAAGGTTTGGGTTGTCTTGGTTTTGTGGTTGTATTGAAGGAAGCCAGACAAGACCTTTTTTTTTTGGGGGGGGGGGTGTCTTCTGGTTTCTTAGAAACAGTTTCCCATGAGCTCAATTTATTTCTAATTCTAGGGAACGAATGGACCAACTGGTCAGGGAAAAAGAGAAGCTGCGGTCAGACCTGGACAAGGCTGAGAAGCTCAAGTCTCTGATGGCTTCAGAGGTGGACGATCACCATGCAGCCATTGAACGGCGGAATGAGTACAACCTCAGGTGTGACCAGGAGGGCAAGCACCAGGGGCCATCCTCTCCCCATCAGGGCAGTGTCCCCTGCATCACAGAGTCAGCACTGAGCAAGGGGTGCTTTGCTGCCTGTCTGTCTGCCACAACTGGCTGCAGGGACTTAGGTTTTACTTGGGCCACCTTGCAGCTCTCTGTGTGTTGGGTGGATCTACCCAGGGTCCTCCGAGGAATCTGATGGCCACCCCTCAATTTTCCCTCCCTGTAGGAAACTGGATGAAGAGTACAAGGAGAGAATAGCAGCCTTAAAGAATGAACTCCGGAAAGAGAGAGAACAGATCCTGCAGCAGGTGGCCAAGCAGCGTGCGGAACTAGAGCAGGAAATTGAAAAAGCCAAAACAGAAGAAAACTACATCCGGGACCGCCTTGCTCTCTCCCTAAAGGTAATCTGTTGTCAGTTCTGTGGTCTGGAGCCCTGCTGGGTATCTACGTCAAATGCTCCAGCTGTGTGAGAGAGCAAGTCTGTATGGGGCTCTCTGGGTCATGACCCACACCTGCCCTGCTGGGAACTGGCTTGCAGGAGCTCTGGGTTCTGGTAGGCTGGCAGTGTTGATGAGGGTGGCCTACACTTACACTGGATTCCCAGGATGCTGGCTGATCCCCTCATCCCCATAGCTGCTTCTTCTCTAAGCCCATTGTGATGCAGCCCCTGTGTACCTTCCAGCTGTCCACCTCCACTCGTGACCCTTTGATATCTCCCCGTTCTTCCCTCTTGCCTCAGTGGAGGAAGGGGTTTCTCTTTTCTGGACTCACACCAGATAGCATGGCTCTAGTAGTGACCATACACTAGAAAGCCTTGATCGAGTGACCTGTGTCCTAACACAATACTTACCCTGAGCCTTGGTGTGGGTATTATACTAGACGATGCAAACTAGGAGTCTGGAGTAGTCCAAGTACATGTGAAATGTTTGCTACTGTGCTCTTGTGAACTGCTCCTCCAGTTCCACACCGTCCCCTGTCAGCTCCTGACTTTTCTCTCTCTCTTCAACACCATCACCACATACTGTAAGTTCCAGAAGCTGAAATCTCAGTCTTCCTACTTCATATCACTCATCATTCTCTGAGTTGCGTTGAGGCTCTGAAAGGGCTCTTGGACTTAGACCTTTCTTCATTTCCTCAGCCCCTGATTAGGCTCAGAATTCATTATGCCTCCTCAGCTGATTAATGTGTGTTCTTAACAATCCTTTCCTCCATATGTTTATCAGAGTGACCTTACTGGTAATCATGCTGGTGCCCTTTGTTTAAACAAAAGAAGAACGTGCTGTGTAGTCAGGGCCGCAGCAGGAGGGCCCAGCCTCATGCCTCTCTAAGCTCAGCCCTGCCAGCAACTCCCAGTTCTTCAGCCCCTCAGAAGCACACACTTGTATGTCCCTCCACTGGGCTCCTCCACACTTCAGGCCAGGTTAATCTTTGTCATTTCTATTACATTTCTTTTCTTGTTGCCAGAAGATAGAGCATTTACTATTGCTCATAAATGGTTGTATCTGCTGCTCCCTGTCTAGTCACAGTATCTGAGTTGGTTTCCAGAGCACCAGCAAGTGCCTGATATGCAAAGGCCACTCCTGATAATTTCAGCATCTAAGTTTGGATAAACTCTAAGAGTCTAAAGTAATAGAATTGACATCTTAGGAGATGGTAAAGGATTTTGTTTTATATATATATGTATATATAAATATATTTCAAGAATATTTTTTACTCCATATTGCTATGTGAGAGTGTGAACTAGAATAAATTAAAAATATACTGGCTTTCTATTTTTTTGGCAAAATATGCTTTGAATATAACATTCTTCCAATCAGTCTTTAACACTGGAGAAGAAACTATGTCAAATGGCATGTCTAGATGTTAAAAAAAATGTGAGTGGAAATCTTTCTTAAAAGTACTGTGAAAGGTCTTTTTAAATGGAAAAAAAACTTTTGTGACCTGCAGTGGGTATATTTTATTACAATAGCTTAAAGTAAACATATATATTACGAACAAACTTATATGTGTAACTTATACATTCTTAACTAAATGTGTAAATTAAATATAAATAATAACATCAATAAATTAAAGTTAATTTTTAAAGTCTATTTTTTATAGTTTTTCTGAGTTCTCTTGCTGGAAGCTAGGCAAAATATTTTGTAACTATATATCTTTATTTTGACAATTATTTGATAATATTTTTATGTCATTTAAAAGATTTTACTTCAGGGTTAGGAAGATGGCTCAACTCTTAAAGGTGTTTGCGCACAAAGCCTGTTGGCTTGGGTTCAGTTCTCCTGTATCTACAAAAAGCCAGATGCACAAAGTGACGCATATGTCTGGAGTTTGTTTACATCAGCAAGAGGTCCCTGGCATGTTTACCCTCCCTCTCCCTCTCAAAAATAAACAAACAAGATTTGATCATACAGTGTATATACTTATTCATAATAAAGGTATAAAAATTTGAAACAATAAAAGACTTTCAGTGAAGTATAGAAACATGCAAGCAACATGTAATTTCAAGCTTACAAATAGTTATATATTAAAAGGTGAAATTCACTTCAAATCATTGAATTCATTATCTGCAAGGCATAATCATTTTGATGTGGAATCAGTGTGCTAAAATCACCATGAGCCATTTTCCTTGTTTGCAGTCTACAGACTCTGGTGTGTTCTGTACTCACAGCTATCTTGATTTGTACTAGACGTAATATCCACGTGGGCTTGCTAGTGGCTAAGATATTGAATGGCACAGTGAATTAAGGCTTTTTTAATGGCAGATTTTTGGGTCATAGGAGAGGTATCAACTTTTTAATATTTACTTTTGTTTCCAGAATGTCCTGGCTTTCAAAATAGACAGCTTTTTGTAATCCACATTACTTGTATACGCAGCATATAAAGTGGTTCAAGGATTTGCTTATTCCTTAATTGGTATCATTTTTATTTCCCCCAAATTTCTTCAGGAAAACAGTCGTCTGGAAAATGAGCTACTGGAAAATGCAGAGAAGTTGGCAGAATATGAGAATCTGACAAGCAAACTTCAGCGCAGTTTGGAAAATGTGTTAGCAGAAAAGGTAGACCCATCTGCCTCTGCTTTCCTGATGGGTTACCCAAAATGCCATTCACCCAAAAGAGCAGGAACTACGCCAAGAACATTTTTATTAGGGAATTATTTGGGTACCCAAAGGAAGTTGTAACTTTACTAGGATATAATTTAGTGTGGTAGTTGTAAGGGAAAGCATTGCCTGGCACTGAGTCGTGATCCCTGCCACATCATTCTTAAACATTCTCCCCCTCTTCCGGCTGGTGGTATTTCTGCTTAAATGTCACATTCCTGTCACATACTCAAGACCCTGGGTGACATGAGGAACTGGGGCCTTGAGAATGTGATAGGTCAAATGAGGTTACTTGAAAAACGACAGCTTTGTCCTTTCCTTCTAGTTTGGTGACCTCGACCCCGGCAGTGCTGAATTATTTCTGCAGGAAGAGAGGCTGACACAGATGAGGACCGAATATGAGCAGCAGTGCAGGGTGAGTGGCCACTGAAGAGATGAGTGACAAATCTGGTTCAAATCTCAGCACCTCCTGCTGTGTGACCAGGATCAAGTCACTTAAACCTGCAGACATCTCAAGTTCTCTTCTGTAAGATGGCAAGATGAGTACCCACCCTAAGGTAGCTGCAAAGGTCCACTGAGTGAATGAATACGTTTGAAGTACTTCAAGCACTTCCATGAAGATTGGCTTTGTCATTCAGCATCCTGGACTATAAGTCTTTATCTAGCTCAGAAAATCACTAGTGCTTAGTTAGAGGAAGCGTGATTCAATGCTGAGTGGAAGACTATTCCACCCTTCGCCTCTCCCAATTGGTCACTGTAAACCTGATAGAATATAATCGAGTTTTGCCTTGTGTTTTTTTTTTCTGAGTACATTCCTTTATTTTAAAATGCAAGTGAAGAGGAAACCCTCAACTCCTTAGCCAGTAAGCCATTCTCAGCACCTACCAGGAGAGAGAAAAATATTCTTATGATGAACAGGAATCACTATTGGTTATATATATATATATATATATATATATATATATATATATATATATATATATATATAAAATTAACTCCCCTCAGCTTAAGAATTTTTTTCCTAAACTAAAAATATATGTTTAAAAATGTAAGCATGACTGGGTTCCTACTGCTTTAGATAAAAAATAATTATAATTGAGCAGAGATGAAGAAAGCATTTGTCTTATTATGAGATTACATCTAGACTAATTCTCTGGAAAGACACACATCTGAGAAGAACAATGAAACATTTTTTTTTATTTTTTAAGGTTTTTAAATTTTTTTTATTTTTTATTAAGCAGAGAGAGAGAGAAAGAGAGAGAGCACCAGGGCCACCACCTTGTGGGTCTGGCTTATGTGGGTCCTGGGGAATTGAACCCAGGGCCTTAGGCACTGGAGGCAAGTGCCTTAACCTCTGAGCCATCTCTCCAGCCCAACAATGAAACATTTGCACTACTTTTACAATTAAGTTTCAGGTTTTTAGTTCTAATTATGAAATGTTTGTATAAATATCTCTAATGAAATAAATCTGGAAGTAAAACCTGTCACTCCTACCTCCATAATTCTCCCACTCCAGCTACCTCTTTCTGTGACAATGGTACCTAAAGCACAGTCCACACATTTATAGTATACAATTTAGGCTCTTTTATTACAGTCACTTAGCTGTGCAACCATTGCCACAGTCAGTTTGAAAACTTTCTTCACCCCAAAGAGAAACCCCCACTTAGCCACAGTCTCTCCCATGTTCTCCAGCAACTACTGGTTTATTGGTATAGATTAATCATCACATTTCACATAACTGAAATCATATAATAAGGTTGTGCATTTATCAGTGCTTCAATTTCTTTTTGAGTTCTGAGTTCTTTTTTTCATTTTTAACACTTCCATGCTGTATGCAATGCATTTTGATCCCATCTCCCAACTACCCTCTCTCCCTCCTCTCCTCCCACTAGAGCCTTCTTCCCATCAGATCTCCATCCTGTTTTAATATATTGACTCCATGTCCAGAAGACAGCATGCTGTATGTAGCCCCACCTCCTGTTCTGCTCTCACATTCTTTGACCCCTGCCTCCTCCTCCACAAGGTTCCCTGAACCTGGAGGGTGTGGCTTAGATGTCCTGTTTGGAGGTGAACACACACAAGTCGCTTATTCTTGTAACTTTACCAGTTATGCATCTCTGCGTTAACCTCTGCTCTTTGCAAAAAAGAAACTTCTGTGTTCAAGGCTGTAACCATTAACAGTCTATGGAAACAAACACAGTTCCCATTTAGAACAGTTGACATGCTGTCTGATTAGCTTAACCACAGTATTGGGTTCCCCCTAAGGCTCAAGTTCCCAGCCACAGGCTTTTAGCAAGATTCACAGTGCCAAGCACGATTTTCTTACTATGGAGTCAGCCTGAAATCCAACTGGTGAAGAATTGGTTACTCCTCTAACCTCCTGCCATTATTGCACCAGTGGACACACCTTGCCTTATAGGTTGGTTGTGAAGTACAGAGTCCACCACCAAGTTGTTGATTACTTTTCTCCCTCAGCAGTTTGCATAACACCTTTTGCACAAAGAAAGTTAGCTGGCATTTGTATTTCTGTGTCTGGGTTACCTCACTTAATGTGCTCTTTTCCCGTTCTACCTACTTTCTTGGAAGTTTCATAACTTCATTTTTATTTATAGCTGAATGAAACGCCATTGTGCATATGTACCACATCTTCATGGCATCTAGGCTGGTTCTATATCCTAGCTGTTGTAAAACAGCAGCCATAAACATGGCTAACCAGCCGTCTCTGAAGTAGAGCGTAGTCCTTAGAGTCTAATGCCCAGGAATGGTATAGCTGGGGCATAGAATAGATCTACTTTTTAGCTTTTTAAAGAAATCTCCACAATGACTGTACCAGCTTGCAGCTTGCATTCCTAACACCCTCACCAACATTTTGTTGTTGTTGTTGTTGTTTTGTTTTGTTTTGACCAGGGTGAGATGGAATCTCGGAGTCTAAAGATGTTGAACATTTTTTTAGACATTTGCTAGCTATTTGTATTTCTTCTTTTGAGAACCTTCTGCTCAGTTTCACAACCTGCTTTTTTGATTGGGTTGTTCATTTTCATGGTGCTTAGTTAATTGACTTCTTGGTCTCTTCTAGATATTAGTCCTCTGTCAGATGTGTAGCTGGCAAAGATGATCTCCCATTCTGTGGGCTGCCTCTTCACTTGGTTGACTATTTCCTATGCTGTAGAACTGCTTTTTAATTTTATGTGATTCCATTTGTCAATTGTTGACCTTAGTTCCCGAGTGACTGGAGTCCTATTCAGAAAATCCCTACTTATGCTTATATCTCATTGTGTATTTCCTACCTTTTCCTTTAGCAGTTTCAGAGTTTCAGGTTTTACATAGAAATCTTTGATTCATTTGGAGTTTATTTTTGTGCAGTGAAATGTAAGGGCCTAGCTTCATTCTTCTACATGTGGTATCCAAATGTCTTGGAACTATATGTTGGAGATGCGATCTCTTCTCTGAGGAATGCTTTTGTCACCTTGGCCAAATGCAGATGGCTATGCTTGCATGGATAACATCTTGGTCCTCTATTCTAGTCCATTGATCTACATGTTTGTTTTGGGGTCAGTACCATGCTGCTTTTATTAGTAATATAGCTGGAAATTGGGTATGGTGACACCTCCAGCAGCATTCATTTTAATCAAGATTATTGGCCTCTTTCAGGTCTTTCGTGCTTTCATATGAATTTCAGGATTGTTCTTTCTGTTTCCGTGATGAAGGGTGCTGGAATCTTGACTGGGATCATGTTGAATTTGTAGACTGCTTTTAGTAGAACGGTCATGTTCACAGTAATTTTTCAAATCAGTGAACATGAGAAGTCTTTTCATCTTTCAGTGTATTCAGTTTATTTCTTTAGTGATATAAAATGTTCATTGAAGAAGTCTTTCTCTTCCTTGGTTCAGCTTATTCCAAAGTAATTGTTTTAAGGCTATTATGAATGGATTATTTCACTGATTACTTTCTTCATATGTTTGTCCTTGGTATATAGGAAAGCTGCTTATTTTTGTATGTTAATTTTATGACTTGCCACTTTGCTAAAAGTATTTATCAGCTCTAAGAGTTTTCTGGTAGAATCTTTAGGATCCCTTATGTATAAACTCATATCGTCTTCAAATGATACTTTAACTCCATCCTTTCTTATTTATATCCCTTTTATCCATTCTCTTGTCTTATTGCTCTAGCTAAGACTTCAAGCATCAGATTGAATAGGAATGAAGAGAGTGGACACCCTTGCCTTATTCCTGAACTTAGTAGGAATCCTTTGAGATTTTTACTTTTAGTTTCTTATCATTGAGTTTCAATAGCTTAATAGTCTTTAAAGATGCTAGTTACCAGTGCCTTATAATTAGAGCAACTTTTCTTTAATTCTGCTGGTCACCTTTGGTTTCTTGATGGTGTCATTTGAAGCACTAAGAGTTTCATTTCAATGCTTGGAAGATTTTCACATTTTCTTGTTGGTTGTATTTTTAGTGTCACATGTAAGACTCATGCTTGTTTCTGGACTCCAGGTATTACAAGATCAAGTGGATGAACTCCAGTCTGAGCTAGAAGAATATCGTGCGCAAGGCAAAGTACTCAGGCTTCCCTTGAAGAACTCGCTGTCAGAAGAACTTGACGTTACCAGCAGTGGCATTGAACCTGACCAGGGTAAGCACCATTTGTGCGTGCGTGCATGCGTGCGTGCGAGCGTGTGTGTTTGACCTTTGTTTTGAGATCCATGGCTGAATGCAGCATTGCAGGAACTCTGGCATCCTGGAGTATGGGGAGGGAGCTAGACTCTGTTCTTGAGTTATTTCACTTGTGGTCTGTTTGTTTACTTGACCTTGAAGTCTTTGTGAGATGATTTCCATCTGATTTTGATAATGCATGAACAAAGGAATGAAAGACATTAAAACATAAGAATGCTTTATTTAAAATAGACAGGCAAACAATTTGGTTGCCCAGTTCTGACCCTGAGCTGTGGCTGAGTCCTCCCTACCCACCCATGCCTGAGTGATGTGAGGATGGTTTAAGAGAGTGAGCCAGCAACAGACCACAGACTCCATCACTGGCTTGCTTATGCTGGCTGAGCTAACTGCCTGTATTGCTCTGTAGAACAGCATGTGAGATGAGTAAGAGATGGCTGCCCGTGGCTCTGAGGGAGATTTGAGTGACAAGGTTAGAAGGCAGACTTCTTTGAAAACCATCTTACGTTCACTCTCAGCTCTTTTCCTGGTGGCCTGCCTCTTTTCTTTAACCTGTGTTGAGTTTGAATTTCAGCGAGGGTTTGTGTCAGTTCTCCTGTTATTTATACTTGCCATCTGCCACTTGGTTCTTATGAAGGTGGTTTGTTCCTCCCCTTACCTACCTCCTGTAGAATCAACAGGTGGTTGGAGAGGGGATCTAAGAGGCCATGAACCCTTTTCTCTGATTCTTGCTTCCTGTAATCAAGGGTGTAAGCCAGCTGACTATGTCATACACCTCAGCACCTCCTCATAGATCCATGAAGCTGTGCTATTTTAGAGTGGCTTATTCCCATGTACTATTTCCCAGTTGGGGATGTGCCATGGTGTATGAAGTGACAGCAGGGTAAGAATGTCAGTCCTAGCTGTTAGACCTATTCTATGTTCAAGGACACATTCCATCTGCCTATTCATCTCTATATGAGAAAACTATTTTGAGTCCCTCTATTTTGAGAGAATTCTACCTACTAGGAGATATAACATTTTTGGTTTTGCACTAGCTCAGCCCTCAACTTCTCATAGTTTCAATCCTCATTCTGGGATATCGCAGAAATAAACTCATGTGAATAAGATGATAACCTCCACCCCAAACTACCTGTGTCCAGGTCCCTAACCCATGCCCTAATTTTAGCTGATAATTTAAAGAGGGGTTGGCCCACACGCCAGGAAACTCATGAAACAAACCAGTGTGCTGAAAAATTGAGTGATTAGTGAGATATCTTCACCAATGAAGTTACTGTTTTAAGACAGAGCAATAGGGCTAAAGAACTGGCTTAGCGGTTAAGGCGCTTGCCTGCAATGTAGAAGGACCTGAGTTCAATTCCCCAGTGCCCATGTAAAGCCAGATACACAAGAGGGCACAGGTGTCTGGAGTTCATTTACAGTGGCTGGAGGCCCTGGTGTGCCCATTCTCTCTGTCTCTGTCTTTCTCTCTCTCTATTTCTCTCTCTCTCTCAAATAAAAAAAAAAGACAGAGCAATAAGGATGTCAGCCACTCATGCATTTCCGTGGCACAGTTGTCACTCCGTGCTTTGGGAATGGATAGAAGGCTGACTAGTTGGAACCTCCTCATGCTGTTCTCTCACCGTGCAGAGCTGTCGTTAGCCTTTTTTAACTTTTTTTAAACTTTTTTAACTTTTTTACCATTTAAGCCTTTTCCACACTGACTCCCATTTAGTGTTCAAAACAAGGAGTGTACTAAGCTTTGCTACACTGCCTACACATAAGAAAGTGTTCATCTTAATTTCTTGTTTTCACTAATGCCTAAAAAGCAAAGAAAGAAACTTCCTAGTAGCTCACATCCATGGCAGTTCAGTCTGAAAATGATTCCTTAGTGAGACTGGTGCCCCTCCCCAGATACCAGATTGTGTCCTTGAAGGAACTCTCCTGTGTTTTCAGGACTTGCTTCAGAGGAATGCAATCTACTGAATATGAGCATCGAGGCCGAGCTGGTCATTGAGCGGATGAAAGAGCAACACCACAGGGACCTGTGTTGCCTCAGACTGGAGCTTGAAGATAAAGTAAGTCAACTCACCAGTCTAACTGTCTAATTTCTCCTCTGAGTTCTTCCAGCAGGTGGGGGCATTCCTGGTCATTTTTTTCTCACAGACTAGCACTTTCTCTGTATTTCTTCTTGAGTCTGGTGGCTGCCAGGAACTCACTTCCTCAGGCTGAGGGCCAGGCCTTTTCCTCTTGAGAGTGTCCAGAACATAGTTTCTTCAGCCCTGCATAGAATAACTTAATAGTTACATTACTACAACTTATTAGAAATATTAATTAAACAAAAAAACCCAAAAACCTTTGATGTAGCATTACCTACTAGGTTAGGTGCAGGTTAGCCTCCCAGCGCTTCACCTGCGTCTTCCACTTCCTTTCCATCTTCTCTTTCACAATTTCTTTTTGTTTTGTTTTATTTATTTTTGGTTTTCAAGATAGGGTCTCGCTCTAGCCCAAGCTGATTTGGAATCCACAATGTAGTCTCAGGGTAGCCTCGAACTCACAGAGATCCTCCTACTTCTGCCTCCCAAGAGTTGGGACTAAAGGCGAGCACCACCACCCCCGACCATCTTTTACCATTTCTTGAGTGACCTTATGACCTTATCCTCTAGCCAAACAGGATGTGTCACTAGGCTCCGCTGGCCATGTCCTTTTGCTCATGCTGTTACAGGATTTCTTTCTGCCTTTTCAAAGTCTCCTTTCCTTCAGAATTGACATCAAATGCTGCTTTCTACATGAAGCCATTCCTGGATTTCCCAACCAGATGTGACTTCTGTCTCCTCTCCCTAGATGACGTTGTAGGTTCCGTCTCTCACACCATAGAATACACTGGAGCTCTCTTTTCTGAACCTTTTCATTTTATATTGCCTTGTAGGCGGTGCACATCTAGACTAGCTTCTTTGATGGCACAGATAATGTCTCACCTAACTTTATGCTTCCTTGTGGCCTCAACTTGTCTTACAGGAGTTCAATAAATATCGAATTGAGTTAAATATCTTCAGACCTTAAGTTTGCAGTTGGAAGGATGTGTGGGAATGCAGCAGAGGGAGGCATGTGTGAGTGTCTCCTTAGTACATAAGAAGTTATACAGAAACCACTAAAAGCAAACCTGGCTTGACCAAAATATTTTACTTCAGGTGTTTTTGACCTAAGTCACTTTCCATCAGAAAGAGAAAACTGAAGAATATTCTGTAGACAGCTCAGCACCGCCCTCCCCATCACCTGCTATTGAATTGTCTTCTGGCTTCACTGTCTGACTGTAGGTGCGCCATTATGAAGCACAGCTGGATGAAACCAGGGCCGCCTGTGCAAAGGAGCAGGAGACCATGAAGCAGAAGTATGAGCATGGTGTGCACACCTTGGAAAAACAAATCAGTGACCTCAGAAGTGAAATCGCAGACCTTCAAGGGCAGACCGTGGTGCTGAAGGAAGCCCACCATGAGGCCGGCCGCAGGCACCAAGAGGAGAAAAAACAACTACAAATGGAGTTTGATGAGGAAAAGACTCGTTTGTGGGAACAGCTGCGGCTGGAGCATGAGCTGGAGCTCAAGGCCAAGCTGGAGCAGGCAGAGCGCAGCTTTGGTCAGGAGTGGGTAGGCCTGGCGCAGAGTAACGCCTGGACGGAGGAGAAGGTGAGAGGCCTGACCCAGGGCCTGGAGCACGCTCACCAGGAGCAGCTGCAGAGCCTGCTGGAGAAGCACACCCTGGAGAAGGAGGAGATGAGGAAAGAGCTCCTGGAGCAGCACCAGAGGTCACTGCAAGAGGAAAGGTAAGGAAGCCAGGGGAAGCCGAGCATCTGGCCCTGCTTCTCTGGAAGGTCCCCTCAGAAGGTCCCCTCAGAAAGGCCTGGAGAACCAGGGGCAGGGGAGCACACAGGTTGAGTAGATTCTTTGAAATTTTTCAACCAGTTTTGTCCTATGTTTACATGCAAGCCTACCATGGCATTATTGGTTTTGTTTTGTATTTGAAAGAGGAACTTATTCTTGGTATCAAGACTTCCTATGTCTTCTATGGCTTCAGATGAGGGTAAGATGGCCCCAACATGGTACCTTCCTCTTCAGTCCTGTTGTTTTCTGAGGAAAGCTTTTTATAGGCTGGATTCTGGGCAGACTTGTTTCCCCGTTATGAAATGGCACTTTGTGCTCACCTTACGCGAGATTCCAGGCAGCTCTGAGGGCTTTGGAGTCCCATGTCCTGGTTAACATAGTGATTCTTTATTAAACAAGAAGCAAAAGCAGAACCATTTTTCAATATGCTGGAAATGGGGCTGGAGAGATTGCTCAGTGGTTACAGGCACTTGCTTACAAGGCTTGATGGCCTGGGTTGGATTCTCCGGTACCCACATACACCAAGAGGTACAAAGTGGAGCATGCATCATTTGCAGTGGCAAGAGGCCCTAGTGTGCCATTCTCTCTCTCTCTGTGTCTTTCTACTTGCAAATTAATAAAAATAGTTTTTAAATGAAGGAATGTTACAGTTTACAGAATAGAAATGAGGTCAATACATATTTTATCATTTGGGTGAAATACCAGTTTCAGAATTTGGTTAAAAAACATAAATACATCTGAACTGTGCAACGAAGTGTGATTTCATAAACTTCCCCATAGCTTCAGATAAAAGTAAGCTTTCCAAGTTAATTATGGCTTCCAACATAAGCTCTCAGAAAGAGCTGTTTTCGTAGAGCACGTTAATCACAGTTGCAGGCGTTTCTAGAAAGCATTTCCGTTGCTTGCCAGGCAGCCTCCTGTGGACATGGGAGATGTGTGCTGTTTGCTCCCAGAGTCAGTAATGCTGTATGTTGACCACATTTAGGGGAAATCTGGAATCAGAGTGTACTAGAAGAGCCTCTCAGCTAGAAGCCCAGTTTCAGGCTGAGTGTCAGCAAGTCACTGAGAGGTGTGAGCGTGCCCTGCGCAGCCTGGAGGGCCGCCACCGCCATGAGCTGGAGCAGCTCCTGGAGCATGGGCTGGAGGAGAGGTCCCAGTGGGAGTTCGAGAAGGACGAGCTCACCCAGGAGTGCACAGACGCCCAGGAGCAGCTCCGAGAGGCTCTTCAGAGAGAGAAAGCAGCCTCTCTGGTCATGAGCCAGGAGAGGGAGATGCTGGAGAAGACCTACAAGGAGCATCTGCACAGTGTGGTCACTGAAAGAGACCGGCTACTCCAAGACCTGCAAGACCTGCGGGACGTGTCCGAGAGCCGCCAGAGCCTCCTGGCTGAGCAGATCCTCGAGTTGAAGAGCAGCCATGAACGAGAACTGAGGGAGCGAGAGCAGGTCCTGTGCCAGGCCAGCGCCTCTGAGCACCTGGCCAGCCAGCGGCTGGAGGAGCTGCAGATAGAGCATGAGGAGGAGAGGAGGGAGATGGTGGGCAAGCTCGTGGCCATGGAGGATGCCCACAGAGTGGCCCTGGAGAAAGCCGATCAGGAGAAGGCAGAGCTGAGCGCCGAGATCTGCAGACTGAGACATCAGGTGACAGCCATGCAGCAAGCAGCTTCTCTCTCTGGGCTGCGGGCCAGCTGCCAGGGGACGCGAGGGGAGCAAGTGGAAGGAGATGGAGCCATGTCCCTGCTTCAGCAAGGGGAGCAGCTGTTGGAAGAAAATGGGGATGTCCTCATCAGCCTGCAGAGAGCTCACGAGCACGCAGTGAAGGAAAATGCAAAGATGGCTACTGAAATTGCTCGACTGCAGCAGAGGCTGCAGAAGCTAGAGCCAGGGTCAGCCGTGCCGTCATGTTTAGAGGAGCCGATGACAGAGATTCCCAAGCCCGTAGAACATGCCAGGCACATCCCAAGTGACCCAGGAGACCATGAGGTCCAGGATCTGGAAAGTACAGGGACCAGCTCTGTTCAGAGACAGATCCAAACTGGGGAGTCGGAAACTTCCCTAGAGGGTTTTTCCGAGTTTGAAAACAGTGAAGACACCAGGACGGAATCCCGGGACCTGAAGGATCAGGTCCGTCAGCTTCAGGAACAGCTCGTGACCCTACGTGCAGACTGCCAGCGAGCTTCCGAGAAGAAACAGGACTTGCTCTTTGACATTTCGGTCCTAAGAAAGAAAGTCAAGGTGCTGGAGCAGGTCCCCGAGGCTTCTTCCAAGTACAGGCTGTTATATGAAGATGCCACTCGAGAGAACGACTGTCTGCAGGAAGAGCTGAGAGTGATGGAGACCTGCTTTGATGAGGCCCTCTCAGACCACAAGGAACTCAGCGCAGAAGTATCCAGGTTGCAGGATAAGCTGAAGAAAGCAGAAGAGGTGACTGAGACACTCCTTAGCCTGGAAAAGAGTTATGATGAGGTCAAAACCGAAAACGAGGAGCTCTGTGTTCTGGTGTTGAGACTTCAAGGGGAGGTTGACAGGCTGCTGGAAAGAGCCGCCCTTCAGAGTGACAGGGAAGGCCCTGTGGGAAACCTGGAGGTGGATTGTAATGCAGAGGTGCATGAATTCAATCAGACTTGGGAAGAGTGTGTGCCCAAGATCATGAGCGTGCACCGCATTATTAAAGAATGCAAGCAAGAAACCCAGTGCTATGAGCAGGGAGGTACACGGCTCTTGGCCAAAGTGAAAGCCCATGAGGTTGCCTGGATCCATGGAACAGTTCAGACATGTCAAGAGAAGCCCAGAGTGCAAAATCAAGGCATGCTGGAGAAAAACCCTGCAGTCCTAGGCCTTCGAGACACACATTTCCAGCGTCAGGTCACAATAGCAGAGTTAGAACTGGAGAAACAGAAGCTACAGGAGCTGACTAGAAAGTTGAGGGAACGAGTCACTACTCTAGTTAAGCAGAAAGATGTGCCTTTTCAAGGAGAGAAGGAGGAGGAGCTGAAGTCAATGATGCATGACCTGCAGGTCACGTGCAGTGAGATGCAGCACAAGGTTGAACTTCTGAGGTAATGTATGTACCTTCTAGACTTCATGGAATCCCGCAGAGCACCTCATAAAATCTTAATTTCTGCTGCTTGCTGAGCCTAGAGAAACTAACCCATTAGTCTTCAAGAAAAGAGCATTGTCCTAGAGTGCTCTCTGCTTCTGCGTCCTATTAACAAGTAGAGTAGCCTTGTCCAGGAGGCATTCCCTTCCTCATTAGCAAATCCGTGTTGCTCATGTGGGGTGTGGAAGTTTGAAGTGGAGAATGTGCGCTGTATGGGCATCTTCTAGCACTTTCTTCCTTTGGATGGCTAGACATTATTTCGCTCAGTGTAGCTGCCCTCATTTTCATGGAATATGTTATATGGAGTGAATGCCGATAGTTATTATTAACTCACTTGGTAGGTAACAGCTCTCTTCTTGTACTAATGTAGAAAACAATGTTTTATGACTTCTCGTCTTCTACGTACGTCACTTGAAGTGCATGCTGATATCCCAGAAGCAGTGAATATTTATCTTAGAACACATGATTTGACTGGGGAACTTCCAGATTCTAATAAATATGCTTGAGGTTCAAGCCACTGCCAACTTGACTTGATGAAAAATGATTGCATGTCTTCTAGCAAAATTGTTTTTAAAAACAAACCTAAAATATTAGGTCATATCTAAAATATCTTACTGGTATAAAACAAAATAATTTAACTCTGAATATAAACTCTCTTTTACCATTTTTAATTCAAAGCATCAGAGTACAATGAGGATAGCATCACTAAGCATGCTGTGTGCTTTTCAGTTTGGCCCTTTGATTTAGGTAGTAAATTTCTTTCAAGAGATACCTGAGGGCCTAAACTAAAGATCATACAGCTTAGTAGTATGGCTGATGTCTACTCAGAGCAGGGGGCTTAGCACTGATTTAATGAAGTTATTTGTTCAAAGCAGGATGCCTGCCATTGAGAAAGTTCACACCCAGAGCTGGCTTCTGTCTCAATGCCTGTCTTCAGTGCTTTGAGCCACACTTCTCCACTGTCTCTTAGTAAAATTCTTGCTTCCCAAAAGAAGTAACTCAATATGCTATGACTTGATTTCCATGTACTAAGAGACTACTAATTTAGACCTCTATTTTAACTGGCATGGAATACTCACTTTATTGGAAGTCACTAGGAAATGTTTTCCAAAGATGCAAGATGACTGCCAGGTTGTAACTTTGTATAAATCTCTACACTCCAGATATGAATCTGAAAAGCTTCAAGAGGAAAATTCTATTTTGAGAAATGAAATTACTACTTTAAATGAAGAAGACAACATCTCTACCCTGCAATTAGGGAAATTAAATGGATCTCAGGAAGAACTGTGGTAAGACATAGTATATGTAAAATTTAATTAAGAAATGTTATAAGGACTAGAAACCTATTTTATCTTAATTTTAAAATCCTAGCTCCTAAATCATAGTTTCATTATTCTTTTAGGCAAAACATAGAAACTGTAAAACAGGAAAAAGCTGCAATTCAGAAGATGGTTGAAAACTTAAAGAAACAGGTAAGGAAATCATATTTCCAAATGTTCTTTGACTCTGAAATTTTATTTTTTAATTGAAATTTACAAATTTATATACTAAATAAATACATTTTTAGAATAACATTGCAAACCATGGTAAAGCTGTAAATTTTGAGTTTGACGATAGAAATTCACTTCACAGTGACTCTAAACTTGGCTCCTGCTTTTTGGAAAATACTGTGAATGGTACGTGAAGACCCTAAGTACTTAAAGTATGCTTTATACCCAGTGGGAGTGGGTGATGCCGTTGAGCCTTACCTATGAATACTAGCTCTAGCCCTTAGTTTTGATTTATGGCATCCCCTTCATTTTCTTTATCAACAGAAAGTTATAGGCAGAATTTCACAGATCTAGAATGCCAGCAAATTAGCATATCCTTTCACAGAATGACGATTTGTTAGATGGTCAGGCCATTCAGTCTTGTAACATGTAGCTGAGTATAGGAGGCCTATTTATGTCTGAAATACTCAAAAGATAAGTACATACTTGGAAAAATTATTTTTAGTACTTGAAATAGCCAAGGAATTAACAATAAGTCAGGCCATTGATATGACTGATTGAATCATAGAAAGACACAATATAACATATAAGATGGTTAGTCTCCTAGTGATTAGGGAAGTTTCAATGAGTTTGTTTTTTCACCTAGCCAATTGACAAAAATTAAATATTTATATCATCTAGGATTCAAGAGTGTGAGGGACTGAGGAGATAGCTCAGCAGTTAAAGGTGCTTGCTTGCAAACCCTGATGACCTGGTTTTGGTTCCCCAGTACCCAGGTAATGTCAGATGCACAAAGTAACACATGCATCTGAATGCAGCAACAAGAGGCTCCGGTGTGCCCATACTCTGTCTCTTTCTCTCCTTCACAAATAAATAAAAATATTTTTTAAAATTTAAAGGATGTGAGAAACCAGACATAGTGGCTCATTGCCTTTAATCCCAGCACTCAGAAGACTGAAGTGGCAGGATGACTGTGAGTTAGTTAGAAGCTAGCCTGGACTAGATGAAACCCTGCCTCAAAATCCAAAACAATAATAAAAACTTTAAAAAAAAAGTTTTTTGAAATGTATGTGAAGAAATAAATACATTGTTAAGAGGAAGATAAGTTGATAGCAGTATAGGAAGACTTGGGGGGGTTATCTATCAAGACATTAATATATCCTTACCTTGGGGAGGTTATCTATCAAGACATTAATATATACCCTTACCTTATAAGCCTTACCTTATAACCCAGCAAGGCCCACTGCTTTAAAAATAACCCTAAAAATGAGCCATGTATAAGTTGATTTTTGGGAAAGTCACTTGTTCACTTCATAATTCAAGCAAATGATAAATGTTTATCTTTACCAATATAGGAATGGATAGATGCAGTATGGAAATCTCGCTAGATGGAATATCCTAGAGTCACTAAGATACATGACATATGGTTGTTCCCAGACATACTAACTTGGAAAGGCAGGCTCTGTAAGATCCTATGAGGGGAAAAGGCAGGCTGTCAAGTAGGAAATGATCCAGCTTTTTACTAAGGAATAAAAAAAAAAACAGCGTGTATGTATATATGCATAGAAACTAATCTAGTGGTACATGTGTCCAGCACCCTATGGAGTGGGATTAGGTTGTGACACACTTCTACATACACTTCAAAAAAGGTTGAATTTAAAATCATGAATATATATTATTTTGTTATTAAATCGACTGAGTGAAGGCAGAGTAATTTATGATAGAAAAAGTGGTCTATTCTCCACAGGTAAAGCAGCCTTGAGAAGTGCAGCCAAGGACCTCAAAGCAGAGTAGCCACTTGCATACATTGTTAAACTTTTCACAAAGGGCCGAAGAGATGGTTTAGCAATTAAAGGCACTTGCTTACAAAGCCTGAGGTTCATGTTCAGTTTCCCAGTACCCATTTAAAGCCAAATGCACAAAGTGGCACATGCATCTGGAACTTGATAGCAGTGGCAATAGGCCCTGTCATGCCTATTCTCTCTCTCTCCCCCCTCACAAATAAATTAAAAATATTTTTTAAAAAAACAAACTTAGAAAGGAAAAACACAATTAGTCTCTACATCTGTTTTTAGCAAAAGTAGGGTAGCAGTTTTTTTTAACTTATTTTCATTTTAATTAGGTTTCAGATTTAAAAATCAAAAACCAACAGTTGGATTCAGAAAATACAGAGCTCAGCCAAAAGAACTCCTTAACCCAGGAAGAACTGCAAGAACTCAATCAACGCCTAGCAGAAATGCTGTACCAGAGGGAGAAAGAGGCAGAAAGCAGTCTGTTTGAGAAGTGGGAGCAAGAAAACTCCAGTCTGAAAGAAGAACTGGAACGCTGTAGAGTGCAGGTATGCTCTGTAGCCATCTTGCTTGATCATTTTTTAATCTAGAGAGACGGAAGAAAGGCTTATGTTAAATTTCTCATACATAAAGCTTTAATAATTGAAATAGTATGGTATGGCTCATTAATACTCCGACTCATAGTGGGCTAGAAAATGCTAGTAAAGAATGAGGATGATTTTCCATAAGAAAGGATTTCCAGGACGTAATGTTAAGTGACACAAAGAAAGCGCAGCAGACCTCCACTGTATCCTTCCATACATGTAATAAAACAGGGAACAGTAGGGGAACTAAACATCTATTGGCTCATTTGCCTAAAAGAAATACACGAATGAGTCACCAGAAATTAAGGAGATGGTTACCGATAGAGGTTAAGTGGGAAAGGCATGGGCAGGTGGGAAAGGCATGGGCAGATGGGAATGCACCAGAGGGCTGAGGTAGAGAGGACATGTCTCTGAGTTCATCTTTAACAGATGACTGTTAATATGTCATCTTTTTCCAGTTCTGGAAATGGAACCAGGGCTTTGCGCATGCTGGAAAAATGCTCTACATATCCCAAGGCCTGTTCCACATAATCTGTAGATACCACTGGTGAATTAACAAAGCCAGTCGAGAGAGAGGGAAGGAAAGGATACAAAAATAGAGTCCAACACTCCCAGATGAAACTAATGCTTGGGATAAAATAACTGCACTGGTGAAAAAAGCATTAACCTAAGTAATTTGAAAATTAGCATCCTGAATGAATATTGTCAAGACTAAAGACAAAAAGAATTATAAAAAGAGAGAGAGAGAGTAATTGCCATAATTAGTCATTAACTTTGATTTTCATAGGATAAGTTAGTAATTCTGAAATGACTTTGGTTATACTAATAAGTAAGCATATTATAGACAATAAGAACTGGGTTTTTCAGCATTGGAGGATGTTGCAAATGGTAAAATGGAGAAGGCTAAGATGAACCCTTTGATGTTGGTTCAGATCTGAGACTGTAGACTTTAGTGTAAACTCATGGTTTCTAATGTGTGTGTGTGTGTGTGTGTGTGTGTGTGTGTGTGTGTAATATACATACATGTGTATAGCACACACACAGAGTGCACCCTAGATAAAGAAAAATAGAATATACATGTATGGTTTTGCATGGGCTACCCAGATTTTGGTTTCTGAATGCCATCCACCTGTAAAAGCAACCATGGTTCCTGGGACAATTGATTCCAAGGCCAGGGCAGAGGAGGTACAGAATGAGCCTGGAATGTCTGGTGCTGCTGAAAAGGAAAGGATGCTCCCAGTGAAGATGAGCTCAACATAAGACAGGTCCAAAAACACAGGCCCCACCCTGGAGGATCTCCTAATAGTCAAAGCTGGAATAATTTAATCAGTGAAGTATAGTGTAGAATGAGGTAATTATAAAATAGTTATCTGAATCCATATTAACATTAAAATTAATTGAATAGACAAATGGGAAAAATAAGAGCTATTTTTTTGAAGGAGGGTCTCGCTCTAGCCCAGGCTGACCTCGAACTCATGGCTATCCTCCTACCTCTTCCTCCTGAGTGCTGGGATTAAAGGTATGTGCCACCACGCCCAGCTAAGAGTTCTTATAGGATTCTAATTAATAACGGTAGAACTAAAGAAAGGACATGAAAATCATCTGAATACCACAGTAGCCATCATATTCATGCTATTTACACAGAAAGACTTTTAAGATAATTTTGTTTGTTCATTGAATAAATGGTCTTAAAGAGGTGTGCTGTTGAATTGGTATTACTGCTTCCTCAGTATTGGCTTTGGTGAGCGTAGTAAGTTGTCTCAGCCTGAGTGAATGTCTGTTATTTGACTTTTGTTTTTCTCAGTCCTCCACCTTGGTGACCTCTCTGGAGGAAGAACTTTCGGAAGTTAAACTCCAGACCCACGTTGTGGAGCAGGAGAACCTCCTTCTCAAAGATGAATTAGAGAAAGTGAAGCTAGTAAGTGTGTGTGCTGCTTGGAGGGTCTGTGGAAGTGTGGACAGGATGGCCGGGTGTCTCAGCCACCAAATGTCCTTTGCCCAAAGTCCTGTCAAGCTTATTAAAGATGAAGACTTGAAGTAAAGTCTACATGTGAGGAATAGAGCAACACAAGGAGAATGTCACTTGGCACCTTTTTATCATGGAGTTGTTTTCAGGGCATTGCTATAAATCGCAAGGTGGGAAATCGTGAGCTGTGTCTGCACGTGGGAGGATGTTGTTTCATGAGACACCAGAGATCTTGAGTGAGGTGCTGTCAGCCGTGAGTCCGACCTTGCTGCTTCATAGCTTGGACCTAGGACGTCATGATCTGTAGTTTTCAAAGCACTATTATATATACTATATATTTTCCTGAAAAGAAATATAAATAGCATTAGCAGAAGTCCTCTGCTAGTCTGTAAATATCCAAAGTGGTACCAAGTTTTTGGGTTTTTGTGAGGCGAGGAGGCCAGGCAGTAGGGAAAGGAGAGAGCCCTTTATTACACTAGTATCTAAGGACTTTAAAATGAATTTTCCTACTTTTTAAGACTTATAAAGTATGTTGGATTTGTTGTCAGTTAAATGCAAGTCAACCAAAAAAGTCTATTTTGCCATATCTATTTCTTTTTTTTTATTATTTCTTTTTTTATTTTTTATTTTTTATTTTTATTGTCCATAATGAGTTACATTATTTAGTACAATACAATGAGTTGTTATCCCCAATTCCCCAATGCTCCCCTCCCCATCCCCAGTCAGCTGGATATCCTCATCCGTGGGTCTGGACCAGTCCTTGTGACAGGGGACCATGGATAGCCTAGTATTCAGCCCGGTTCTCCTGGCCCAAGTGTGTTGTTACTGAGCCTATGGATAGTCTCCCCCACCACAGTTCTCACAATCTTTCTACCCCCTCTTCCGCTCAGTTCCCTGAGTCATGGTGGGTGAGTATTAAGGCTGCTTTAATGTTGTGAGCTTAGGGGGTCTTTGTGTTGAAAATTGTTGGTTTCTGTCTCACTGGCTTATCCTGTGTTGATTGAATGGCTGTGGCTGTGGGTCCCTTGTTCATCCCATCATTCTCTGTGGGGTTCCATATGGATCCTCCATGATATGACTGTGGTGGCTCATCTCTTGCCAGGATCTCAACTATCTGCCTGAGATCGGTTGGAAGGGTTAGATGGGCCACAGCTCTCTCCCTCCATCCTGAAAAATACAAACATAATCTCCATCGGAGAGTGAGATCAGTATAGGTTAACAAATATACACAGTTCTGGATTACCTAGATTCTATTTTTAGTAGCCTCCCCGTCAATCACTCCCATAGTGCATCTTTTCTTGGGAGCCCAAGAGTCCAGGATCTGATGCTTATCGCCCTGAATCCCCAGTTCCAGTCAAGGGCTTCCCCTCACTAAGTGGAATATTTGGCCGAATTTAAAAGCTGTTGATTTTCTCCCCCAGACCTAGGCTCTTCCATTGCACAAGTGCTCCTTTCTTGGTTCACTGTTCTCTCCCTGTAGGAGGTATGATCAGCCTACTCATGGCCGCAGACTGTGTTTCATGCCAGTGGTCTCTGTTTACTGCAGCTGTCATTGATCAGTTTCCCCTGGCAGCTTGTGTAGTGCCTTCCAGCACTGCACTAACTGCCATCTGGGAGCTGGTTATCATTCCAGACCTCGAAGGGTCTCTTGATGCTGATCGATGGCATTCTGTGGTTTCTTCAGCAACAGGGTTTTGCCTCAGGCCTAGGGAGGGCACTCAAGGGCTTTGACAGAATTCTGTCTTGTTTTTGGAACCTCATAGGTCATTTTGGTCAACAGCTCAGTGAGGGAAGGAACTGGTGGCTGGGACCAGGGGTTTTCAGACTTATCAATTATTCATAGGCTTAGACTCTCTCCCCTACTACTCATGTCCCCTCTTGCCAGTCGACGCCCACTACTTGCTCACTAGGTTACAGTATGCTCATGAGGATTTTATGTTTTTGAACCTAATTGATTTAGCCTCATGCTTAAGCCATTCCCCTCCTCCCATCCCTTACTCCTTTTTCATATCTCTTTCTAAAGTTAAAGTTCAGACAAAGTAGGAAGAGGACCATAGACTAATGTCAATAGAAAATTCAACATGTAAAATTAAATAACAAGGAAGAAAGATAAAAATGGAAACTCTAGGAAAGGTGAAGGAGTGTAACAATCAGCATCTTTAAAGCAGTGGTTCTCAACAGGGTGGGGGGTGAAGGTTGCTCCCCAATCCAGTACATTTTTTGTTTTCACAAATTGGGGGATGGTATGGAAGACACCTTGAGGCTAAAGCCAGAGGGACCATGAACCATCACACAGTGTCCAGGACAGGCTCTGCAACACAGAATTATCCAGCCTAGAGGGCCCAAGAGGAACACAGACTGTCTGGTCTACCTTGATTCCATACAGTGGACAGGAGGAAGCCAGAATTTCCACATCAGCAGTGTGTTGCTAGGAGTCAAAGTGGACATCTTCCCAAGGGAGGGGCTTAGCCTTGAACTCACCATATGCTAATTTGCCGCATGTGATTCATTCTAACTCTTCCATTGTTTCTGAAACAAGATCTTGTCATGTAACTCAGGCTGGCCTCAAATTTATGATTCACCTCTCCTATCTCAGCCTCTTCAGATTATACCACTATGCCTGCCAATTTGTAGAGGTGCTGTTTTATATATATAAAACAAATATATATAATAAAATATATATTCTTTTTGAGACAGGGTCTCATAAAGTCCAGGCTGGACTGGAACTCCTAATTCTCCTCCATCCCCAAGTGATGGGATTATGTGGTGGGCCACTACACCCAAGTAATTCTATAGTCTTATCTAAGACTTTTTGAAAAATATTTTGAAGTAGCTTATTAAAAGCATGATGAAAATGCTGTGTGGTCTATGTGCATGACTTTTAAACTGATAGCAAGAGAGCAGTATGTTGTTTTAACTGTGTAGGTAAAGTAGACAGCTAGGACCATTATTTAGCACTTTCTCTCTGAGCTCATCCCTAAGCAAATATTTCCGAAGTTAACTTGGGAACAGAGCGAAGCTAGCTGGGAACAGTTTGTTAAAGTTAATTATAGTCTGCTAGAGTTTATATGTCCCCTGAAAGATCTCCAGATAGCAAGATCCCAGGGCCATGCAGATACCCTGTGTACAAAGGGAGTATAAACACACCCAGGAGGTGATGGCAGGCCTCACTTGTTTCATCTCTTCCAGCTGCACCAGTGCCCTGATCTCTCTGACTTCCAGCAGAAGCTTTCTAGCGCATTAAGCTACAACGAAACACTTCTCCGAGAAAAAGAAGCACTAAGTGAAGAATTAAATAGCTATGCAGATAAGGTAGTAACATCAAGTCTTCACTTTTTCATTGTAGTGTTTACCATAATGAGCGCTTCTCCACACGCAGTGTGTGTTAGCCTGACTGTTTCCGCCAGAGATGCATGACCCTAGTCTAGTGAAGTCAAGATGGTGACATCATCTCACTTTAAAATGTCGTGATGGCACTTAATATATAATATAGAAAACTTTCCTACATGATAGAAATGTTTTTTAAACATTTGAGATGTAGTTCATGGACAAATACTATTTTCTTCTGTTATACTTTCCTCAGCAATCCAAAGACATTGCTCCTCCCCACCATCAACTTACAGGCATTCTGCACTTTCCTGTTACAGTATACTCTTGAAATTGCTGATTGCCTTCTACCCACTGCACACCCTCACAATATGAGGCGCTGAGGGAAAAATGGCAAACCTCAGAAAGAAGCTCCAAAGAATGAGGAGGGTTGAGTCAAGGGTGTCTCCTTACCCTGCCTTGATCCCCATATAAAGATAGGCTTGTTCTTAACTGTGCAAGAGGAAACCTTTGACCTGGGCCCAGATGTGCTTGCAGAAATGTTCTCCTACCCTTCTTCCAATCAGCTGGCAAAATCAAGCCTTTTGGAGCACAAAATTGCTACAATGAAGCAGGAACAGAAATCTTGGGAGCAGCAGAGTGAGAGCTTAAAGTCACAGCTGGCAGCTTCTCAGGAAAAGGTATGCAGACACTTCATCTTTTTTTTTTTTCTCCATACTTAATATGTTCCAGTATCTTCCAAGGTAAGTCCTAGTAGAAAGAATATACAGGTGAAAATAGCCCCACTCGGCTAGAAGGAGTCCACAGAACCTCGTTGACACATGTTTATGGCATGGTAAAATAATTTGAATAATATTTCCCTCAAAGTTCATTAATCATAAGATTACTTATTATAAAAGTTTGAAAGCCAGGTGTGGTGGTGCATGCCTTTAATCTCAGCACTTGGAAAGCAAAGGTAAAAAAAATTACTGTGAATTTAAGACCAGGCTGGTACTTCAGAGTGAGCTGTAGGTCAGCCTGGGCTACAGCAAAACCCTACCTTGAAAAAACAAAAATGTTTGAGAATAGTACAAAAAGACGACTATTCTTAATTTAGAAACAGGATTTCTTTTTTTTTTTTTTCATGTGTATGTGGTTTGTGAGCATGTGTATATGCATGCTTGTATGTCTGCGGGCTCACATACGTGTGTGGTTTTGTGTGTGTGTGTGTGTGTGTGTGTGTGTGTGTGTGTGTGTGTATGTGTGTGTCCAAGCAGAGGTCAGAGGTTGATGTTGAGTGCCCTCTCAGTCTCTCTCTATCTCATTCTTTGAGGCAGGGTCTCTCACTTAACCAGGAGCCCACTGTACAAACAGCCTTTCTAAAGCAATTTCATGTCCTATTATACTTAAAGATCTCTATCAACCTTGCTTTTTTATAAATTTACATTTTTAAAATTTGAAGCCTGTATGAGCTACTTGAGTATGATTCCACAGGTATATATATATATATATATATTTGGTTTTTCGAGGTAGGGTCTCGCTCTAGCCCAGGCTGACCTGGAATTCACTCTGTAGTCTCAGGCTGGCCTCGAACTCACGGCGATCCTCCTACCTCTGCCTCCCGAGTGCTGGGATTAAAGGCATGCGCCACCACGCCCGGCTATATTTATTATTTTTAAGAATTCCTTTCAGACCAATACCTCACACTAAATGCAGTTTCTGCAAGATTGAGTGGAACCATCCTTTGTGGTGGCAGTTGGCACTCTGGCTCTGTCACCTACCCCTTGGCACTCTGTTAATGCTCAGAAGGAAAGCTTATCTTTTTCCAAAGTATAACTTCACATTTTCTGAATACACACAACATCCTGGGTTTCTGCTGGGCCCCTCAAAAGAGAACTTGATGTGGCCGACCGAAGCCAAAGAGGCCTTGAGCTTCTCCTGTCCCTGTCCATCCTTTCCTGGGCGTGCCAAGGTGCAGCATGAGAGTTTGTGTGACCGTGAATAATTGTTCTCATCACACAGGTTCAGAATTTGGAAGACACTCTTCAGAATGTCAATCATCAAATGTCCCGGATTAAAGCCGACCTCCGAGTGACTCAGCAAGAAAAGGAGGCTTTAAAACAAGAAGTGCTGTCTTTACACAAAGAACTGCAGAATGCTGGTGACAAGGTAATTTCTTCTCTTTTAGTTGAGGTGTAAGTTATTTTAGTTTATATCTTGATCACTTTCATCTCTCTTTCATATATATGTTATATATACTATATATTACATTACATTATATATATTTTGTGTGTGTAGGCACTACTTAGATCAAAGAGTAGAGTATTTCTGACATTTATTTCTCTCTTGTGTCCCCTGTTATTGGTTAACCCTTTAAAACTTGCTGCCATCATGGGTCATGGTTATTGTTTCTAAACTTCATATAAATGGAACAATAGTGATACAAAGAAGGTATTTTTTTGTTCTGAAGAAGTCAAAATACCATGACTGAGTTAAGTATTTTATTAACATAGTTAAAACATGTTCAAGTGTAAATGATAAGAGTATTCAGTGACCCTACAAAAATTAAGCCAAGAGGGCCTTGGCTCAGTCAGGAAAGTACTAACCTGAAGCTTGAAGACCTGTGCTTGATCCCTAGAACCCACCTAAAAAGAGCCAGGTATGTTGTCATGGTTGTAAGCCCGGTGCTGGGGAGGCAGACATGGAATCCCTGGGCTCACTAGCCTACTTAGTGGGCTCCAGACTCAAAAAAGGTGGACGCTAACACCTGAGGTTGTTCTTTGGCTCCCACAGGCACATGTACATCTACACACACACACACACTAAAACTAAGTCAGGGCTGGAGAGATAGCTCAGCAGTTAAGACACTTGCCTGCAGAGCCTAACAACCCAGCTTCGATTCCCCAGCACCTACATAAATCAGATGCACAAAATGGCACATGTATCTGGAGTTCATTTGCAGCTGCTGAAGTTTCCCATCTTCTCTGTCTCTCTTCGCTCTCTCTTTGCTTACAAGCAAAGAAATAAAACAAACAAAGCAAACAAAGAAATAAAATTTAAAACTAAGCCAAGAAAAACACTGAAAGAAATTAGCTAGGAACACGTACACACAGAGCCCACAAAAAAAAAATACTAAAACTTTTGCTGTAAAGGAAATCTCTGGCAAAAAACCACAGTACCGGCTTACTGGCCATCAGGAGATAACGAATCGCTAAGAGATGGGTTATTGCTTTGGTAACAGAAATTCCAGGAAGAGCTGCTTAAAGCATTAGCTAGCTGGTACTTTATGACTCTGATAACATATCTCATCTTTTAAAAAATCATAATGCTAATTAATCTATACATAAATCAATTAAAACAATGTTATGAATGTCATTCTTGGAATAGATGTTTAAATGTCCTATAATAAAAGTATGCCCTAATTCAATCATTTTATCTCTTGGTTGCTAGAACTTTAAAAAAATTCTAATTTTTGAAATTACCTAGGTAGGCTGGGGAGATGGCTCAATGGCTAAAGCACTTACTATAGAAGCGTGAGTTCAGATCCCCACCACCCATGTAAAAGCCAGGTATGATGGCACACACATGCAATCCCAGCACGGGGAGGCAGAGATAGGAGGAGCTCCAGGGCTTGCTAGCTAGCTGGTCTAGCAGAGTCAGGTTCAGTGAGAGATCTTATCACAAAAAAAAAAATAATAATAAGTGAAATCAATTGAGGAAGACATCTCTGGCTGGTGCAAACATGTACAAACAGACATAGACACCCATGCACATACATTCACGTACTATATACACACAAAAAAAATTAAATTACCTCAGATATGACACTTTTCTCAAACTTTTAAACATTTTTTTTTCTTTTTGGCTGAAAAGGCAGGGAGCTTATCTAGTTGGGTTACCTTTTTAATTTTTTAAAGTTATTTTTAGGATTGAAACAATTTATTTTGGTAGCTTAAGGTATGTTCCTGAATTCAGGCCTCAGTTACATGGACAATATATGCTTTGGATTCTAAAAAGGGATATGATTTCCTGTTGAAGAATGAGATAGGGGCTGCAGAGATGGCTTAGCGGTTAAAGGTGCTTGCTTGCTTGCCATGCCTGAAAGCCCGACAAGCCAGATTTGATTCCCTAGTTCCCACACACAGCCAGTAGCACAAAGCAGGGCATGTGTCTGGAGTTCATTTGCAGTGGCAGGAGGCCCTGGCACACTCAGACTCACTTTTTCTGACTGCCTCTTTCGATCTGACTCTCTCTCTTTCAAATACGTAAAATAAAATTTTAATTTAAAAAAGTTACCTGAGGCTATGGGGCATTTACATTCCAACCACCACTAACTAAAATATAAAATTCAGCTTATGAACATTGGCAGGTTAACAACGCCACTCGGAGCTGCTTTTGTGTTCTCTATTAATCAAAAGAGCATTTGTGGAGTTCAAAGACAGCTTCCTAAGAATGAGGCAACTTTTAAACCACCAACCTGTGTCACATGGATCTATTGTAGAGCTAGCTCTTCTCCTTCAATCGTGTTTTCGATTGGACTGGACTACACTATTGTCAACAGAATTCCCATATCTTTTTTAAAAAATCAAATCTCAAGAGTATTGTTTCATTCATATCTATATATACATGCACATTAGAAGACAAGTTGCACTTGGAAAGCCTCTACAAAGAACGTCATTAGGAAAGTAGGACCTTTCTCAAGACAGAAATGACCCATTCAGTTTGCTCATAGCATTTCACCCTGCGATTCTCTCTCAAGAACTCAGAAACAGCCACCCAGTCATCAGGACTCCCTAACAAGCAGAAAAGGCTGTCGTGGGACAAGATGGATCATCTGATGAGCGAGGAACAGCAGCTGCTTTGGCAAGAAAATGAGAGACTCCAGGCTGTGGTGCAGAATACCAGAGCCGAGCTCACACACTCCCGGGAGAAGGTAACTGGAAAGCTGCATGGAGTGCACTTGGATGAGAGAGACTAGTTTGATATGAGAAAGAGTGTCTGGTGTGGTGAAATGATTGTAGGGTATGGATGTTGGTATCCTATGGTGGCAGACTTATTTTAAGAGTGTATAATTTTTTCATTTACTTGCCTCTAATTTATCCTTATATGTGTATAAAATATTTTTCATTTATATAAGTAGTTCTATGTTAAAGGAAATCTATGACTTTAATCCTCATATCAAAAATATCAACTCATGGAAATTCTTTTAACCATATATTCCTCATTCAAACTGGCTAGCTGCCCAGACCAGTAGTTACAAAAATAACAAAATTAAACTCAGATCTTGTATGTGACTCCTTATAAGAGAAAACTTAGTACCCCTTTTTAGAGACTCGGCATTTCAAAATTAGAATGATTCTGGGGCTGGGGAGATGCCTCAGTGGTTAAAGGTACTTGCTTGCAAAGCCTTCCAGCCCAGATTCAATTCCTCAGCAACTCACATAAAGCTGGTTGAGTGTTTGTTTGTTTGCAGTAGCAAGAGACCCTGGGTCACCCAAACACATGCACCCATGGACGCATGCAGTCAAGCAAACACAGATGCAAATAAATGAATAAAATTTTTTAATTAAAAAAAAGAGAAGAATGATTCTTACAAGTTCTATTTCCAACCACTCATCTGATGCTTGAACTTTTGACATGTGTCCTGTTGACCACTTCACCTCTGAGGAGCTCTGAAGAGCCCTTCCCTGTAGAACACCGCCTGTCTGCAAAAATCCTATTACTGATGCTGCTTGTGTGGGGAACAGATGAACATGGTCCCCGCCCTCATGGAACTTACTAGACGTAAATACCTGGTCTCCATGTAAGCAGTCTGAACCAGCCAATAGGATTGTCACATGTGTCATTCCTACAAGTCTGGCTCATGCCAGAGCCAAAGGGCAAGGGCAGCTATATCCATTTGCTTGGCACATTGCGTTCACACTTCACTCCTGGAGATTGGGTGGACTCACAAGTCCCCTCTCCCATATCTTGTGCAGTGGTAGATTTGAACCAGTCTCACCTAGAAAGGATGTTTAGAAATCCAGAAAAGTAAGATTCACGAGTTTGGAGGCCGTGTTGCCAGGCTGGTGTTAATCTCCTGGGCTCATGTGATCCCCCTGTCTCGGTAGGTGTCTCTCCCTAATAGCTCGAACCACAGGCTTCTACCACCCTGCTCTGCTAAGAAAGTGTTTTCAGTCCATAGAACCCAAGCATCCCTTGGCTGTCACATGTTTTTCCTGGCGAGATGTTGACGTCAGCATGTCTTCTCCTAGGTCCGACAGCTGGAGTTCAGTCTTCTTCCGGCCAAGCACCAAAAAACAAACCTATCAGGTACTATGAAACCCACAGAACAAGAAAAATTGACCTTAAAGAGAGAGTGTGAACAGTTTCAGAAAGAACGATCTCCTACTAATCGGAAGGTGAGTTTTTCTACGCATATACCACGAGACCACGTGTGTGTCTGCGTTCTGATACAGTGTGGCCCCAGCATGTCTTGCCATCCGCTTCTGAGGAAATGAACACAATGACAGATTTTAAATTGTTCTTATATTCTTTGTAGTCTTTTCAAAATGGTTTCTTAGTTCTTTTTGATAGAATAATGATTTTTATGAAACACCAGCAATTTAAATCTTCACAGGGAAGACATACATTTCCTAAAACTGGATTTTAAGGTACATAGACAAAAGACTTTCGTAAAGTTTTGTTAGGAAAAATGGGTGGAGGAGTATGGTATGTCATAGCAAGGCATGTCCCCACAGTAGTAGGAAAAGAAAATAGGTCCTACGAAGAGTGCTTATGAGGCTTCGAAAAGCCCTTCTAGGGGGCTTAAGGGTCAGAAAATTCCTTCTCTTATTAACTGGGAGGTAAGGTATTTGGAAACAGAAGTGCATCCAAACCAGAAAGAATTAATTTAGAAGTCCACAAAAAAAAACTTTTTAAATCTCTTAATTCTAAATTAAATTAAACTACATGGGCAAAACCAAAGGATTATGAAGCTTTTGAAAAAGGGTGATTATGGATAAATCACTAAAGAAAATAATTATCTGAAATCAGAAGTATTGTAAGAGGATGTATGGTAATGAGCTAGGAAAATGTTAACCCAAGGGGTGGGAAGATCTTTATTTTCTTAAATAGTTTTTCAAACTAAACTATTCAATAAATTGAGATAAATGAACTCTATCAAGTAAGAACAAGCCAGAATTGAGCCCAGGCTGGCAAACTTTGTAATCAAGCACCTTTAACTACTGAGCCATCTCTCCAGACCCCTCAGCTCTTTTGATAAAAGCAAAAATCACCTTCTAGGAGTATCATGTTTCCTACTCAACAGTATTCTTAATCCCAGTGTCATGTGGCTCATATTATTTCTATGGTAAGAACTTTAAAAGGGGGGCTTGGAAGATGGCTCAGCAGTTAAAGTTGCCTGCTTGCAAAGCCTGCTGGCATGGATTGACCCAAGTTCAATTTCCCCAGACCCACATATAGCCAGATGCACAAAATAATGCTTGCGTCTGGAGTTGTTTTGCAGCAGCAAGAGGCCCTGGTATGCTCGTTCTTTCGTTCTTTCTTTTTTTCTCTCTATCTCTACTTATAAACAAATAATTTGTTTTCAAAGAAGAATTTTACAAAACAGAAACTCATCTTCTGATCTTTAAAATTGTGAAAGGAGAGCTGGGGCTGTAGTAGCTCAATAGTGGAGTGATTGCCTAGCATGTGTCCCCAAGTTCTAGCTGTACCCCAGAAGGAGAGAGGGAGAGAAGGAAGGAGCTCAAAAATCAAGGTTTCTGTATTCTCAAAACAGTGCAGATCTATATAGGATTGCATCATTTAAGTGGAAACCAGCATTTGTTTGATTAATAAAATGTGCTACATAATAGAGCATATGGCTCACAATAAAAGTATTAGTTCATATATATTTTCTTTCAGTGATATATACTTACAACTGACGACGCACACAGATACTTTTGGGTATGAGTCCTGTGCGACAGGGTCACATGTATTTTTTACAGTGTGTTGCATGGAAGTTTAAAAGCCAGCTGCTTTTAAGAATCTTGGCTATGTGAGAAGTGGTAATTAAACCTGGATTGCTTAAATGCCTACAATTCCCTGAATTGCATTGTTTGTTGTTTTTCTTTCCTGAAATATCTTGGCTTTCTTCCAAGAACTGAGATCCCTGACTAACACAAATTTATCAAAATAAAGTAGAGCCACTCAGGCAGGCATTTTTGTGTTTTGTAAAGGGAATTTTGTTTTTGACAGGTCAGTCAGATGAGTTCCATTGAACAAGAATTAGAAACAATTCATTTGGAAAATGAAGGCCTGAAAAAGAAACAAGTGAAGCTGGATGAGAAACTGATGGAGGTACGTTCTGAAGCAACTGACCTTAACTATAGAAAAGATTTTAATCTGTTCATGAGCCACTTATTTCAAGAGGCCAGACATGACATTGAATTCCTGATGTGAAAATCAGAGTAGCTGTCAAACTGGATTCTTTGGTCCAACTTCCCAAGTTTAATTAAGCATTTTTGCTTTAGGACTCTGTGCTGCTTTGCAAAATAAGGAATAACTTTGATGCTAAATGCAAAGACCATCATCAATGAACACAGGTGTCAGGGATTCTGATATTGACCAAGAAGCCCAGAGCTCTCATGTCATCACTGTATACAACAGTTTCCTTCAGTGTTTTATAGGCACCCTCACTCTGTAACCCCTTCAGTTAGGAATGCTTGTGGAACACCAGGGCATTTGCAATGAGATGATCTCTTTTTAGCAGCTGCCATTGTAGGTCTGGGAATGTAGCTAGCTCAGCAGTAAGAGGCTTGCCTAGTCTAGAATGATAAGGGTTCAATTCCCAATGAGGCAAAAAAAAAAAAAAGAAGTTGTCATTGTTGATTTCTACATTTGTAACATAGCACTACCTTGTAAAAGATACATTTGATAAATATAAAAATGATTTGGAAAACTTATCAACTTGTACGAGGTTATCTACTAGTTTGTTTTTGGATACATACCAAATACCATTACAGAATACAGACTGTATGGTTTTACTTCTCTTTAGTAAGTAAAAATTTACTTTGCTTTGGGTAGATAAAACTATTAATTAACATTTAGTGAACTATAAAATTTACATGTAAGATAAAGAAGCATGCATAGAATATATTTTGTTATGCTTTCAAAATACTATGCACACACTTTTTCTTTTCAAGATAAACTTGTAGGAAGGAAGAGAGATACCGAAGTAATTTTTTTTTTATAAATCTCAATATATGCCATGGTAACTTTAGTGCTTAGCTTTAAAAGGTGAAATATGCACAAACATATCACACTGACATTTAAATGACCAGTGAGGTTTGCAGCAAATTTATGTTCTCTGATCTATCCACTAATGCGGAGATTAGTAAACTTAATAGTGAAAGCTAAGCCACATTTTCTGACAGGATATAATAAGTGCATTCAAAACCTTGAGCTGCAGGCTGGGCTTAGATGCAGATATGCTTTTCTGAGGAAATAATTATAGACTCCAATAAGCTAAGCTCAGTGTGTCTAGTAACAGGCTAAAGGGTAACAGGGTATACTTATTCATTATTGGACTCTCTCCAAATGCTCTGATAACAGGCTGGGTCCTCACCTGCTCTCCTTAGCCTGAGATGCCCTGTCCCTCCTGGGCCCACTTTACACAATCAGCCACTATAAGCAACTTCCCACCACTCTTTTCTCCTGATGGAGTAGTAAATATTTGCTGTGTCCCCAACACAGGAACTGAATAAAGACAAAGCATGACTTCTTTTTTTTATTTAAATACCAAAAAGAACTTTCCATACACTATTCTAGTGAAACTGCACTAGGCAATACTGCTGAGAGATTAACTCTAAATATATACAGATTATTTTTCCCCCTTGAACTTCATGGCATGGAGACATCTCATCAAATATTTTGTTCATGCCATCATTTCTTTCGACTATAACAGTTAATAAGACAGAGTTTTGCCATGTAGCCCTTACTATCCTTGAACTTGCAATCCTCCTACTTCAGTCTTCTGAATGCTGGAATTATAGCACATATTTTAGGTATGTAGTTGGGTTTGGGATAAAATGCCACTTCTAAAACATTTTCATCTCTCCATAACCCTTATGCATTAGCCATTTCCCCCACCAGCCTTATAAATTGGATTATGGTATGATTTTTATGGACTTGGCAATTTGGGAGGTGTACAGTGGCTTTCACATCATCTTTTGTACATGGATTTACCTACGGGTCAGCATCTTCCATCCTCTCTGGAAGTGTCCACCTGGTGGAGGTGAGAAGTGATGAACAGGCAGGAAGACTCCTACATCAGAGACTCTGAGAAAAGCCTTCTAGGTGATTCTGTTCTGATGCACATACCTCCTTGGGAGGAGTCTCTTCTCTCCTCTGCAGATTAGTTGAAATGTCATTAGTCCAATGCAACACTCCACTGTGTTAATTAAAGATTGCAAACTATCAGACTGGGAATAGGAGAATTCAGGCGAGTAATCAAATATCATTCCAGAGTGTTTTCAACCATATATAGCAATATTTAGTAAATAATTTATTTTGAAAATTCAACAAAGGGTTACAGAACGAACACCTCAGCAGTTCTCATGTCAGTTCTGTGTTATTGTGACAGCAAACATTGTAGGCAATTAAACCAAAATGTTTTAAATTTTCCTCGCATTCTGCATCTCCATGTGGTAAGAGATTTAACATCTGGAACCCTCTGGTTATATTGAAATGGCTACAGCTAAAGGTGTCAAGTTCACAAACCAACCAAGTAACAGTAGCTGGTAATGGACTTGCAAAATTACAGCTATAAAACATTTTAATATTAGATTAAACAGTAAAATGTTTAAAAAATTAGTTGTTCATCTGCTATTACTCATATAATATGTCCAAATGGTATTGCTCTTTCTCTTTTTAATAATTTATACTTTTCTTCCTCTTCTTGTAACTCCTGTAATTTTCCTCTGTTGTTTTTGTCTTATCTGTGGCTAACCTCTACCTAGAACTCAGTGGTTGGAAGTAGCAGAGAAGGGTGCAGCTCTGTGCCTGAGATAGTGTGTGAAGGTAGAACTTTCTTCCAATGAACTTCATGGCATGGGGACATTTCATCAAATGTTTTGTTCAGGCCATCATTTCTTTTGACTATAACAGTTAATAAGTACCTAAGTAAGAGCCACTATCCATTTTGATTTGGCTTTAACTGTTGAATATGTCTCTGCTTGCACTTACATTGGGTCTTTCTTCAGTGTTTAAAGCACTATGAAGAAAATTATCCCACCTACATAAAATCATGAGATCATAATTCTCTAGGTTCTTCATTCATAAAAATCAAATGGCATGTGTTCAAATTTATACCTAGGAGTATTTTAAAATGGATAATGAATGACCCACTTCAGAAATTTAGATAGAAGGAAATGGATAGTGGTTCTGCAGTTTCATAACAATGACTTATCATTTGAGTCTGAGAGGTCCATCTTCCCTTCCTACAGCCTGGAGATGCTTCCTCCTGAGGGTAGTTCTTGCTCATGTGTTGCATGCCTCCCACTGAGCCCTGAGTCTGCTGGATGTGTTGATGGGTACAATGTAGCATGTTCCATTGGCCAAAATACATTCCTTTCCATGCCCTAAAATTGATTGGCATATTGATACACCATTTCCTCATGATTCCATGTATTCTAGTTTGCAGATGTTCTGGGATATTAATTATCTTTGGCCCCAGAATTGCCTACCTTTTGTTATTTAAGTGTATTACTATATTGACAAACTAGGTTGAAATAAGCTTAGGTGTAAGATTCTTTAAAATAAGTGTCAACTTAGGCTTGGATAACAGGTAGTCACCTTTAAGAATCACTATGCATGGTAAGTAAAGTGGCCAAAGGTGTCACTCAAGCATAACCACTATCTCCCCTGTTTTCCCTATTCCAACCCCAGTTTTTGACAAAAAAAAAAAAAAAGAAGAGGGAATGAAATGCTTTCACATAGAAACATGAGATAGAGTATGACATACATCAAGCACCTCAAGCCATTATGGTCACTTAGGAGTAAGGAAATGTCATTATTTTTGAAGTCTGAACCCTTTAAGAAAGCCTCTTTACTTACAATCTCCTAAGCAAAATGGCTATTTCACTTGCATTCCCCAAGTTCAAGTGCTGTCCTATTTCCAAGTGTAGGTCATGAAAGAATCCTAGGCTTCAGTACTCCCTTCCAACACCTTCTAGGGCAGCTCTGTGATTGAACACACTACACTGACTGGGCCTTCCCCCTGTCCTCCAGATGCAGCCCCCGAGGTCCACTGTGATGCTTAGCCCGTCCCCTCACTGGGATTGGCAGCTGCTCCAGCAGCAGGCCTGTTCGATGGTGCCTAGGGAGCAGTTTCTGCAGCTTCAACAGCAGCTGCTGCAGGCAGAACGGAGAAGCCAGCACCTGCAGGAGGAACTTGACAACAGGACCTCCGAAACCAACACTCCACAGGTACAGACTCGGTTCACTTTACTTTAGCTTGACTGATAATCAATTCCAAAAACCTACATGTGCATCAGAGTTGCACCTTTCCTGCATTATGCCCACAGAACTGCAGCCCTGGCTTTGCAGGGCCACTTTCAAACCCTAACCTGTAAGCCAGGCGCTAGGTGCTCTGGGCCTTCTCGGAACACTTGTGAACACTTGTGGGAAGGATCAGAATCGCTTGCACACAGCACATAATTGGCCTAACATGCTCATCTGATGCCAAGAATGTTCCAAATGCCATGTAACTCTAGGGTATACAGTACTATCAAACTTCCCTGTAGCAGTGGGGTGACTCCCCCACTCCCAGGGCCACAGATTTCACAAGTGGCCTGTTTACAACTAGTGATGTGGAATGTGTGGTTAGTGGCATGTTCTTACTTGACATAGTTCCTTTAACTCAATTTCTTTTTTTTAAATATTTTATTTATTCATTTTCAAGCAGAGAGAGAGAGAGAGAGAGAGAGAGAGCGCACCAGGGCCACCACCTTGTGGGTCTGGCTTATGTGGGTCCTGGGGAATTGAACCAGGGGCCTTAGGCACTGGAGGCAAGTGCCTTAACCGCTGAGTCTTTTCTCCAGCCCTAACTCAATTTCTTGAATACTCTAGTTTGAAAAAAAAAACTGCTAAACTCAAGATCTGCACATCCCCTTTGGGTTTCGCATTTTCCCAGCACATTACCGTCCACTCTTATTTCACTTACCTGTGTTTTCAACTCCTATGCTCTTCAGTGCTCTACTTACTCTTTTTCAGTCTTGCCCACTTACTTAGTTGATTCATAGTTAGGAATAAAAACAATAAAAATCTTCTTTGTGGGGTTTTAAATGTATTCTTTCTGACGTAGAGGCACTCTGTCTCCAAGCTCTTTCCTTACCTCCCAATTAGTCCTTGATTAGGAGTTTTCTGATTCTTTTCTAATCCCCACAGAGGAGGGACAGCACTATCTGTCACACCCGTTCTGTCTTCATCTCCTGCTAGTTTGTGGCCTTGCTTTGCTAGGACGTGCCTCTACCACCCAGTCTTAACAAAACCTTGAAAAAGTCTGTTTTCATATGTGCTTTAACGTCCATGCTTTGGGAAGCTTTCTGTGTACCAATTCAACCTCCCAGTATTAAAGTCCTATTTTAAAATTAAAACTGCTATGAAAGAATGTTCATGAGATTCAGCTGTCTCCACACCACTTCAACTTCCCAGTATTGAAATCAAATTTTAAATTAAAAACTGCTATGGTAGAGTGTTGAAGAAGGCTTCAACTCTGCATTAAATAGCTGAACCATGAGACGGTGGCTTCAGTTTTTAATGGACCTTCTAAACCAAAGGATTTAGTGAAGATCCTATTCATTGCTCTCCCATGCACACCATTTTCAAAGTATGCCCTTTCCAACCCACCCACGAACGTTTGAGAATAAAAAATACCCTTTTATTCTGATAATTTCAGAACTAGACAAAATCTGATTTTAAAAACTCCCCCAGATAGAGGAGAGGGTGGGCTACTTCTCTCACTAGAGGGGCACTTGGGGCTCCCCCTTGATTTTCATTAAAATACAGGCTAGTCATTTTCCCTGCCATCATGGAGTTTCCCCTCAAGTCTGTAAGCCAAAATAAACCCTTTCCTTCTACAAAATGAATATAGATAGATAGATGATGATAGATAGATAGATAGATAGATAGATAGATAGATAGATAGATAGACTGACAGACAGACTAGGATACAGATCTGCATGTTGTCTCTGTGTGCAGTGATGTAGTTTCTTCTGCCTTTGTGTTGCTTTGCTTGCATGTGTAGTGTTAATGTGTGTGCTTTGAACAAGTTGTTTCATTGTAAGTGTGTGAACTTAGTGTCCCCTAAAAGTAACTCGGAATCTTGACATCAGGGTGAAGTGTACCACTTGCCTTCTTTCTCTAGGCCTTGTTACCGGAGCAGCGAGCAGTGCATGCAGATTCCTACAGAAGGATCGGGCACCCCTGAGAACTGGGCTGCTATTGATGGCATTTGTTACCATGGCAGACTCACAAATGCACACACCTGCACACGTACACATTCCACACAGATAGAAGCTGAGACAAATTGGAATCAAATGCTCTTTTAAATTATTCTACTATTATTTTTACTGTTAAGCCTTTACAGTATTGTCTCTTATTTATGTGTAAAAGATGTTGTGGACAATTTACAAGCTCCAGCTTGTTGCAAATATCATTCTATTTATATCACTTAAAGAGTGGATTTAAGATTCTTGAAAGGATATATTCTATATATTTTTCTCATTCCATATGTTGTAATTATTTTTAACAAAAGGTACTACTTTTATATATGGAATTTGAAGAAAATCAGGGCTATTTATACTGTTTTGTATAAGATGTATAATACTTTTTGACAGGAAACAAATTTGATGCAATAATAAAATACATTTTAAATATGTGGCTGGCTTGTTTTTCCTCTGTTTCCCCCACTCTTTGGAACTACTCTTATGTTCTTTGAATTACTTATTATTATGGTTTTCTGTTTGGGTTTTTTTTTAGGCAAGTAGAAGAAATCATGTACTTTAATGTTTGAACTTAAAAAAGGTATTATATCTTTTAAAAACCTAGACACTGAGGCCCAATTTATTGAAATTCACACTCTGTATTGGATTTTTGCTGACTACCAATTTTGTCTTCAAATTGGTCACATGGTTTCATTTGTATTCATGATTAAGTGTTATTATTTAAACCCAAGCAAACATTGGCTTTCAACTCATGTTTGATCATTATGAGTCTTTTGACAAATATACCTTTTCAAGAATATTTAAGTGTCACCAATCATTAATACCTAACCTGTACTTAAAGACTTGAAGCACCTTCTAAAATCTGAAATTGGGAATTCTGAAATTCCCAATGTGGATATCTAGTGGGCTGAGGGGGGGGCATATCACCATCATCTGTCTTGAAGTCACTTTGCTTCATAAATCCCTGTCTCTCCTTGACCACACCATTGTTGTTTGAGAAGGAGAAAAGCCCAGAGCTTTCTTTCCTCCTGCCCTGTGGTTTTTATCTAGGAAGCTCTGTGGGGAGAAGATTCTTAATTTTCAGTCTGCTCTGATGACAAATGCATCTTCCAATCCAGATGTTTGCTTCCCACTGACGAGTCACATGGGGAAACAGATGACTAGAAGAACTGGCAGGAAAAGACTGGTTATTTTGAAGGAAAAAAAACTCTAACCCCCTCAGAGTACTCAGCCATTTCAAAGGAAAAACCAGACATGTGTGTTGCAGGCTGATTGGAAACATTAGACAGCCCCAAATAAACCCCGTGTTTGCGTGGTTGTTGAGAGGCCTATAATATTGCAAAGACCCAAAACACCTTGTTTTAGTTTACTTTGGATACTCATTTTATTAGAAGTGTAAACAAGATTTTTATTATGAGGTTAAGATTTTTTTTTATCAGGGGACAGTGGTACCACAGGTAAGATTCTTTGCTTTATCTTTGATCTTCTCTGAAAGGTCTGCTCTTCTAACAATGGTGAACCCATGCAGTGCTCAGACCCTCATTTCATCAGAATCCATCCGTCTCATATAAAGGCGAAGCGTTGGCTGTCCTGTCTCTAGGCATCTTCTAGGGAGAGTAAACATGCTGTGTCTCCACTGTAGCATGATTTTCAAGTGATAATACGCTTGTTTTTGCTCTTCCCTTCAGGAAAATCAGGAGCACCTAGTAACTGTCATGGAGGAGCGGATGATAGAAGTTGAACAAAAACTGAAACTGGTGAAACAGCTTCTTCAAGAGAAAGTGAATCAGCTTAAAGAGCAAGTGAGCATCTCCTCACCTCTGTCCATCCTCCTTATGTTATTATCTGTAGACCAAATTTTACATCTGTCTATGCCCATTCATTTGCATTGTCAATAAAAGCCAGTTCTGCTGGAAATGTCTAGAAGAACTTGGGAATCAATCCATTCATATCACTCCCAACATATGAATTCAACATTTTACATTTTTCCCCAAGTTTGTTTTGTTTTATTTTTGAGGCAGGGTTTCACTCTATCCCAGGTTGACCTAACACTCACTCTGTAACCCAGGCTGGCCTTGAACTCACAGCAATCCTCCTGCCTTAGTCTACAGAGTGTTGGGATTAAAGTGTGAGCTACCATACTTGACTTCAAGGCTGTTTTAAAATATATGTTTGTTCATAATTTTACAAATGTGTACTTGCTAACAGTGGCTCACATCTAAAGTATTCCTAATGGGTTTCAGTGGCTCAAATTGAAAGTTTTTTCCATCTAAAACAAGAAGTGTACCTCTTTTAAAAAAAATGACATTTTTTTTAAATAAGAAGTGTCCTTGATTGTCCTTTTGAATTGATTTTGAAGTCTATTTTATCAGATATTAGTGTAGCAACCCCTGCTTATTTTTTGTTTCTGTTAGCTTGAAAGATCATCCTCCATCCTTTCACCCTGAGGAGGTTCCTGTCATTAGAGGTGAAGTGAGTTTCTTGGAGGCTGCAGATGGAAGGATCCATTTTTTCTGATCCATCCTGCTAGCCTGTGTCTTTTTATGGGAGAGTTATGACCATTAATATTCAAAGTTATAACTGTGAGGCTTGGTCAATCCCTGCCATAGTGTAGGGCTTATGGGATTTGATGCCTCTCTTGTTATTTTGTCTCCTCTTTGCTTGATTATTTTGTCCACCTTCTGGAATGTTCTTGGTGTTGGTTACTTGGCTCTTCTCTGGAATATTTCATGGAGAATTCTTTGTAGGTTTGGTTTAATGTCCATATAATTGTAGAGCTGGCTTTTATCTTGAAATATTTTCCTTTCTCCGTCTATTATATGGGATACTTTCTCAGGGTACAATAATTTGAGTTGAAAGCCAAAGTGATTTAGGCTTTGAAGAATGCTACTCCATGCTCTTCTCACTTTCATGGTTTGTGTGGAGAAGTCTGCTGTAACTCTGATGGGTATGCCTTTATATGTGATTCATTGATTTGCTCTTGCTGCTTTTAGAACCCTCTCCTTGCTTTCAATATTTAGGGTTTTAACTACAATGTATCTTGGGGAGTTTCTACTTTGGTCCTGCCTGTTTGGTGTTCTGTGTGCTTCTTGTATCCGGATGGGATTCTCTTTTGTTAGAATGGGGAAATTTTCCTCAACAATTTTGTTGAATATGTTCTCTATGCCTTTGGCCTGGGTTTCTTACCCCCTCTGGTATCCCTATGATCCGGAGGTTTGATCATTTTTAAGAGTGTCCCATAGTTCCCTCATATTTTGTTCATAATCTTTTTTGAACTTATCCAAGTTTTGTTATCCCAATCTCTTTCTTCTGCTTTGTCTTCCATGTCTGAGGTTCTATCTTCCAGGTTATTTACTCTGGTAGTGAGGGATTCTAGAGATGTTTTAAATATCTCCATTTGATTTTGGTTTTCCAATAGAGCTTTTTCATGGTCTCCATTTCTTTGTTGAGTTACATTTTCATTTCAAAGGTTGTCTTACTTAATACTTCCTGGTACTCATTCAGGAATTTGTTTATGTCTTTGTTTAGTTTAGCCAGCTGATTCTTGAGCTCCTCTGATTGCTGGTTTCCCTTTAACTCATTTACTGTTCTACCAAAATCCATTTGTTTTTTCCTCCATTGTATTGAGCCTGGTGGCAAAGCTTGTGAGCTGACTCTGCACATTTTCACTTACATTGTCAATTTTTGCTTCCATTTCCATTAATAATCTGGATATAGAATCCATGCAGAGATGTCCTGAACATGTCATCTCTTCCTGGGCTTGCTTCTGTGCTCTTTTTTTGATATTTTCATTATTGACTTCCATAGTGGGGCTAGGTAAACTTGATATGGGACTCTCTGCCTCTATGTTCTTCTTGCATTGTGATCTGCCCATGTTCAGATGAGAGATTGCTTGTACCCAGGCTCTCAGTAGAAGTGGGGACCTTGCACAAGATTGCAGCAAGGACTGGTGAGGTTTTGACATGTGCTCTGTTCCTCTGGTGTCAGGAAGTATGGCGGGAGGTGTTCAAACCTTCAGCAGCAGTAGCAGGCTGCTGGCTGGACTGGCCTGGAACCCGGGGTCAGTAGGCATGGTTGTGGAGCATACGGGCAGGTGGGGAGCCAAGGCAAGGTTCCCTCACCTGGCCTTGCCTAGGGTCTGAGGTCCAAACGTGCAAGGGCAGGTGGGAGGTTGGCACAGGTCTTTCTTAAAAAAATAGTATTAAATAGAACTTTAGCTCTCCAGTTCCAAATAGATTGTGGCAACCCCAAAAAGTACCTTATTGCTATAACAAGATCCCAAAAAGATAAGTTTTGGATAGTGTCTGAACCCCAAATTCCAGACCATTAAGTAGGCTGATCTTTTTGCTAATGGGACAGATGGGACTTGTGAAGTGACCTGTCCATCCACTGACAAGCTAGGCAAGGAAGACCTCCTCTAGAAAGTGTTACAGCCTCTTAGAAAAACTGGGATTGAGACAAACTGGACAGGTAAGGGACAGAAGTTGCCCATCCTGGTTTTCTAGAAATAGAAAACCTAAGGAGGATGATTCCCAAGAGAGGAGCTGAATGTAAATGCATATAAGAACTTTCCTTAGTGTATATATTAATGAGGAGAGAAAGAGAAACACGTGTCCATTCAGCCCTTCATATGTTTAACACCTAGTCACTAGGTGCCAGATCCTATTCTGGACACTAGAGAGGCAGCAATGGGCAAAGTGAGGTCCCTGGCCAAATACAATGTAAATTCTAGCACACCTAGAAGGTGCCCAACATAGTTTTCAAAAAGACTTCATTCTATTTTCAGTAGAACTCAAGAGATACTTGATCTGACCCAGAGGTTTAAAGAAAACTTCCTGAAAGCCTCTTAAAGCAACTCTTGAGGGCTAGGTCAAGACATGAAGGAAAGACATTCTAGGCTGCAGGAGATCAAAGGATGGCATGTGCTCCTGGGGTGTGGGTGTCTGTGAACACGTTCATACTGTCTTGGGAGAAGAGACCAGAGAGGAGGACAGAAGAGCTGTACTTGCCATGCTAAGGAGTTGGAATTTTCTTCTGTAGGTGGGAGTCACTGAAATGTCTCCTACCTGAAAAGAGAGAAGAGAAAGGAAAGGCTTATTAGAGCATTTCGGTTAATAAGTGGGTTTTGAGATATATGCTCCACTTCATAGCCATTCTGAGTTGATCTTTATTCCCTAAGTTCTTCTATTCTGTTTAAAAATGAGGATTTAAGGATGTAACATGGTAAAGGAGATTGAAAAAAATGAAGATTTTAACCAGAGAAGCAATAAAAATATTTCCAGTTGGCTAACAAACAGCCCCCCAATCTAGATGGTACATTCTAACTATAGTAGAATAGGTAGTAGGTTATACCTTCTAGACAAGACCGTATTGTGGAGAGGAGCTTGAGCTAAGAAAAAGTGGCTACCAAAATCTCTTTGTGATAATTCATGAGCTAAATGTTGAAATACTCTGTAGGTATAGTTATGAATGTAAAGCATAAGCATCTGTCAGGAATAAAACTTAACATAGTTCACATCTCAAAATTTTAAACTGTAAAAGTGTTTTTGATGTTTTTACAAAATAAAGCAATGGCATCATTTAGGTAGAACAAAATTAGTTCTGCAAACATATTATGAAAAGAAACATCTCAGAAGAAGTAGAATTACTCCATTTTTGTCTCCCTGATGCCAAGTTGGATGTAGAAGCTGTATTGTAAAAATAAAGAATATAATTAGCAGAAATGTTTGGCCTGTATTAACCATCCCCGCAGTAGCCCTTCAACTTGAAAGGAGCTACAGATATGGAATCAAGGTGTTTCTGCTTCTCTTCTAGCTCTGCAAGAATACGAAAGCAGACGCCATGGTGAAGGATTTGTATGTTGAAAATGCCCAGTTATTGAAAGCTCTGGAAATGACTGAACAGCGACAGAAAACAGCAGAGAAGAAAAATTACCTCCTAGAGGAGAAGATCGCCAGCCTCAGTACAATCGTCAGGAACCTGACGCCGGCCCCGCTGACCTCCACCCCGCCTTTGAGGTCGTAGCCATACCAAAGGACGCGCTTGTGTCTGTGCACTTTACTGAAGCGGATGGAAGGAACATGTCCACAGGCTCTCAACCCTCTTGCTAAAAAAAAACCCTCACGGGCTTAAAATCAAACCTATGTGAAATCTATCCGCAACAGAATTGGCATCTCCAAATAGATGCTTTGAAGAATTCAAACATAATCAAATATTTTACTACTCAAATTATTCACAAACTTTGAATTGACTTTGTTTTATGTATTCTACAACTGAATACACTAAAAAGTGAATGTATGAAAACAAGTTTAAGAATCTTAAAATCCCAGTTTTTAATGTTTTTTAAATCACTATTAGATATCAATGTATATGCACTATCCAGTTTAAGTTTGAGATGTAACCAGAGTGGTTATTATGAACTTTATTTTAAAACCATATTTAGAAGTTACATGTGAAAATAATGAGAAGACATTCTGCTTAATAGTTTTGGGTCGCTGAATTAATTGATAGATTGTAATTCTGTTTGAAAAACAGACGTGGCCCACTTACTAGCCACCGAAGGCAGGAAAGCCCAAGTTCTTCTGACTCGGATATGTTAATGGATTCAGAATGGATTTGCTCATTTCCTTATCTACACTCATAACTAATGATAAAGCTTTACTTTCTTTACACAGCCTTTTCTTCCTCTCTTAGAGGTTTCATTTAGGACCTGGTCTTCTACGAAGTGGATAAAGCCCTAGACACAGACCACAGAACAAACCACGTTGGCACCCAGATTGACTCTTGGAGGAGGGATACACAGCCTGTGGGGGTTTTCCTATCTCTAAAGCCTTGGAGTTCATGGACTTTCCTTTGAGGTTGCCTCAAGAACTCAGGGAAAATTCTTTAAACTGAACCACTATCCAGCCTCTAAGAATTTGAGATGTATAAACCATGTGACCTTATTTATTTGTCTTATATATTTACAGCCATAGAACTTTTGTTTCTACATTATAGTGCATTTAGTTATTTGAAAGAGCCTGATTTTAGAGTCAAAGCTTCTAAGTTATGGAGGAGCTTTTATTGCTGCCTATTCGAGGTCAAGATTGCTATGCTTCTGACCTTTCCATGCCTCAAGTCTGATCACAAGAATTGTGTACTGTGGAAAACAGCCTGTCATCTGAGGTAAGGGATGCTACATAGGACTTGCCAGTGATCCCCAAGGTCTGCACAGTAAACCTTTTAAACTGGGACACACACGCACACACACACACCCCTCACCTGAACTAAACTCTCTGTCTAACCTGCTTCCACTTTTGGAAGTGATTTCTACCAAGTGACTTTGGCATTCCTTAAGGCTCTAACCACTCACTTCTGCCAACCCAAGAGCCCCTTCCCCATCTATAGAGGCCCTGGGAAGGCACACCTATTGGTAGATGCAGGTGAACACACTGGTAACATAGACCTTTCAAGTTTTACACAGCCCTTATGATCAGAGAGTCTTGGTTTCTCCCTGGAGAAATTATAATCTTAATTCTCCCTTTAATTATACTTCTGAATATTTGACAACCGCTATCATGCCTTCCCTAAACTTTCTTTACAATGACTTGGATGACATTAGCTTTAACAGAAAACTTATTTTCACTTAAAATTGTGAATAAACCTAGGCTATAATCAAAAGTAAACTAGGGGCTGGAGAGATGGCTCAGTGGTTAAGGCACTTGCCTCCAGTACCTAAGGCCCCCGGTTCAATTCCCCAGGACCCACATAAGTCATACCCACAAGGTGGTGGCCCTGGTGTGCGCTCTCTCTCTCTCTCTGTCTCTCTCTCTCTCTCTCTCTCTCTCTCTCTCTCTCTCTCTCTCTCTCTCTCTCTCTCTGCTTGAAAATGAATAAATAAAATATTATTAAAAAAAAGTAAACTAGGCACCCATGGAGTGCTCATCAGGGGTGCTTCAGGTTACATAAGGTTAATGCCACTGAACTGAATAAGCAGATTCTTCCAACAGTTAGCTTTGCATGGGATCATGTTTATTGTTTATTTTTCACACTATGGAAAAGGGTAGGTTAGTGTTTCTTATAAATTTGTACGTATGTAAATGAAGTGATGTACAATGAATGTAAATAGGATTTTTTGGAAAGTTTCAGACTACATTCAGAATCCTTTTATGCAAAATTAAAACACTCAAATGAGTGTGTTTAGCCTATGTGTAGATACTAAAGTCCTTGGTTTAGACCGCTTACAAAATTGGTGGAAAAGAACTATATAAAAAAATATAGTTAGCTTAAATTTATACATTTGTGCAGCAGTTTATTTTTGATAAACAATTAAGAGTTGGAGTTTAACTGGCCATTTATAACACAGCTTACAACTTTTAAAAGAACTCTTAAAGACATTCGATGTAAATGATTAAAATTGTTTAGATTTTGCTTTCAAACATTTTAATGCCACTCTTCAAAATCACAAGTTATGTATTTTATCTTTATTTAGCTATTTTTTCAAAAACATTGTTTTTCATATTTTATTTTTATCTAAGAACAGTTATGTAAAAGGGTAGCGAGACTGGCTTTTCACGTCAAGGAAAGGGAACTGAGTGCCTTTGGAATAAACATTAACTAAGGAGGGACTTGGCAGAGAGTAAATCTCCGTGTTCCTGCTTTGCTGTCTACTTTTTAAGAAACCTCCACTCTTAAGTTCAAACTTGTGAAAGGAGAGTTGAAGGTGGGAGGTAGAACCAACCACACTATTTTGTTTTATTTATTTTTCTAAAACTCTCAAGCTAGACTAGAAATTGTTTTAAAATGTGAATCCCTCCCAGAAGTTTCCATGCACTCTTTATATACTTAACCATTTGCATATTTTGCATAAATAGATCATGAAATCATAGGCTTTTGCAATATAGGAAGCAATCTTATCGGTCTAGCGTTTCAGTGATGCACCAAAATTCAGGGCTAGTATTATTTTGAGGAACTTTACAAAAAGAAAAGAAAACAAAAAGCAAGAAAGCAGGCTTTCTGGCAGCTTTATGTTTGGTTGGTTTTTTTTTTAATGTGGAAAATTAATTTGTGATCTTTTATTTTGATGAGTAAATAAAAAGAAATGTGTTGTTATGGGCGGCATGTTTTAAAGGTATTCCTGATCAAGGCAAGTCTAAGTGCTCTGTAATACTATAGTATTAAGCAAGTCTTGTTTTGGATGGATTACTTGCAACGTGTAATTATATCACTCCAATGAGTCACTCCATTGATGCCAAAAGCCATGCCAAAGCTGAATAACCAAAGCACTCGTATTTAAAATATTCATTAGATCATGCCTGGAACTATTTAAACATCTCAGCACTGTAAAGTTTTGGTTATATGGCATGTGGACAGCTATCTCATAACATATCAAAGTTAACTTTTTGCTTTTTAACTTTTTTGAATGATGCAAGGTGAATTTATTCTAACAGGAACAGCATTATTACAACAGGAGTTTAGGGAACATGAGTTTTGTGAAGGCAAATTTTAGTTAATCGAGAGCTGTCTCTAGAATTCTGTTTAAAGATTAGTGTGAATGTGTTTATATCAGCACTGTATATTTCATCTCAGCCATTCTATCCTAGAACAGTTTTAATGTGAGCTTAGAATGTCAATAAATAATTTTGCAAATATGCCTTTTGTTTCTTGAATTTTGTTTTTTTTGAGTAGTCCCAATGTGCTTGCTCTTGGTCTTGTACTAAACCGCATTCTGCAGAGATGCAGAGTCTGCCACTCCTGTGGACTGAGGAGGGTCTTCATTTTAAGAAGATACCAGTGATCCATGTGAATTAGCACTGGAACTCCATTCGTGTCCTAGAGGTGCTGGCTGTCATAGTGGCCAGCTAACTCCCTTGAAAACGGACTCATCTTCACTGGGTCCTGGGATGCTTCAAAAGTGGGGCTATTTCACTTTGCTATCTTTACAGGTGAGTGGTTCGGACTTCATTAATTGATCTGCTCAAGAGGGATGTGATAGGTGGTGTAATCAGACACCCAAAAGGTTAACCTGAAGCACACTGTTAATATATACTGAACCCTGAAATGTAGGCTGGAAATGTTAGTCAAACTAGAACCATCTCAGGAGCCTGATTTGATTTACTTTTAAGGCTTTTATACCAACTTCATACTGCATTTATGAGGTAAGGACTATTTATCCCCATTTTACAGATGGGAAAACAAGCTTAGCCAAGTTAGGACCTAAGGTTACACTACCAGCTAAGTAGTAAACTCAAGGCTCATGGTCTATGTAAATATGTTGCGGTATTTATATCAATTCCTACTTCTAGCAGAGCAACATGTAATCCATGTTGATTCAGTAGCTACCATACAACTTCAGTCTTAGAAAAATATTAAAAAATTATTTTGAAGGAGGGGACCCAAGATGGCAGGATAGAGGTTTCCAGCACTCCTCCACAAAGAACAATTTAGATAAGTTTACAGCTGTGTTTTGAGGGAAGTAATCATGGAGGTCACCGGAAATTATCAAGGAAGAGACTGGAACCTTGTAAAATTCAAAGACCTAGAAGAAGCGCATAGAAAAAGATCCTAGTCTCAGCCATCCTAGATCCACCCTGGGGAGGGGTCTCCCCTTAGTAGAGATAAGGATGCTGGCTGTCTCAGCTACTTGCAAGCTTCACAGTTCTCTTTCTTGAAACCCTCTGCATGAGTAGCCTGGACTCCACAGAATAACCTGGCTTAGAACAGGGTCTCACATCAACCCACAGTGAAATGCAGGGTGCTGCAATCAGCAGCCATCTTAAGAACTGAGTTTAGACAGCACAGGGAGTCAGAAACCCCTGTATGACTCTCAAAAACTCCAGAGACATCCTACTGTACTGTTTGGGGGAGCAGCTGTCTTGGGGAACCTAACTCGGAAAAGCAGAATGCCCACTGAGTGCCCTTTGCTGCAGGTGATGACTTGGGAATAGAAGGCACCATCCTCAGAACCAGATCAGGACACTTGTCCTCTGAGATCAGAGGATGTATTTAGCAATGTAGCCTCCCAACATTTTTGAAGGCAGGGACCTAAAATTTCTGCTACCCATCCTCTCTCTGCCTCAGGTGCCTGTTACGTGGGGAGGGGGGGTTGTCGTGAAGAATACCATGGTTCCTGCTGCTGCCCACCCACAAGGACACACTGAAGAGGGACCTTAAATCACTTCGTGGCTCTGGCCATCTACCAGTCAGGGTATATGCTATAGCTGGAGGTGGGCATGGGCTCAGCTTCAGCTGTCATTGCTCCTTAAGTGCACCTGGCCTGGCCAAAGAGTGCTTGAGCAAAGCAAAGAGGAGAAAGTATCGAGAGCTCCTGTCTATGAGAAGACAGTATAGGACAAAGACCCCAGAACTGGTAGCATGGTGATAATAGCACTATTCCCTAGTCCCAGTTCAATGCCTGGAGCAAAATTAGCACTCAATTAAAATAGAAGAAGGCTTGAGTTTGTCATCCTATAATGGTAGTCATGGGAGAATATATATACTAAGAATTTATATATACTAAGTTTTTATTAATATGCTTATGTTTTTCTCACTCTTTGTTCTTTAAGGATCAAAGATTCTTAACTATTTTAGCAAAGAAATGAGGATATCTAAGTAACTTAAGAAAAAAATCATCTTTCAGTTAGTCTGGGAAAGATCAAGAGCTGGCTGGTAGCAGTTAAACAAGTGTGTCCTTTAAAAATAAAAGTAAGATCAATAGTTCTGTAATTCCACCTACAAGATGAGCTCATTGAGCCTGTTTGTTGTCAAATACCACATTTTAAGTTGGATCCCTTTGTTGTTGCAGTTTGTCATAGGCTTTAGCTGGTGCACTTGGGGTAGCATAGCTATAGAATTCTCTCCTGAGGGGTGTGGGTGTAACAGACTCCCATAGTCTTTCCCCCAAATCTTAATGGCTCTTGAGTCACACTTTCTCTCTCTTCCTTTTGTCTCTTTTGAAAGTATAAAATTAAAATCAAAATTAGATAACACTTTTCTTAAACCATTCCCGTACATAGAACAATCCCTTATGAAAACAAGAATATTAATTGCTCTAGGTAAATAGGAGCCTTATGTATATTATAAGAATTTCTTTCTGTCCCTAAATTCAGAGGTATTTTGACTTGCTTGTTAGAGATTTTTTTCATTTGCTAAGCGGAGATGACTAGATAACCAGGAGACAATGAGCTGGGATGTCTCTGTTAGAGGAAAACTGGTTTGCTTGTGTGGCACCCCTTCCTACAGTGTCTTGACCTAGCTCAATCTTCCTATCCAGTAAAATTGCCCATACTTGTTTGCCTAAAAATATGGGGAAAGGTTTTTATCCTTCGTCCTGCAAGGTACTTCTACCTTTTGAATTTCTAAGAATGGCTCACCATCTTTTAAGATGTCTAGGAAGGTGAGGTGGGTGTTTTCCCTGTGGTTTGCTCTTGATTGCAAAGGACATTTCTGTATCCGTATGTTCAGAAGCCAGCAGTCCTCCTGCTTGTTCATTGCTGAATGTGCTGTAAATGATGGCTTTTCAATTAAAGTGAGATTTGTCCACATCCAAGAAAATAAAAATAAATAAATAAAAGTAAGATGAATCTCTTAGTTTGTAACTTTACACTAAACCTAGGTGGGTAATCAAGGGCTCTCCAATTGGTTTAGAGATCCGATTAGTGGCAAGGAACTCTTAGCTGGAACTGGGATCCAAGCCAATTTCCTATGGAGACCAAGAATCTGGACTCCAAGGGAAGCTTCCACTAACTAGGGGACTAAAGAGAGGCTACACCCATTACACTCTCGCCAAATTAACAATCTTTGTCCCATTTAACATATGCTGATCTTACTCACTGTTTTTATTTTTCAGAAGACAGCAAGAACTATGAACAACCCAACTGTATCAACAAGACCAGAACTTATAGCTGACTCCCTGGCAGGAGATGAGTGATCCCTAACACAACATCTAGGGCCCAGGTGAAACCACAGAGGCAGTGGTAAGATGAGCAAGAGTGCTGCTCCCACAGTGAGCCTGACAACCTGTGCCAGGGTGATGAAGACTCCAAGTACACTCAAATGTTCTAAGGCAGAAATCTAGAAGCTGCTCAGAGCTCAACACTGAAGCCAACTTAAAACTCACCCACCATGGCTCAGGGAACTTTGTGGAAGAGGGGTGGGAAGAGTTTAAGAGCCATGGTGAGGGGAATATCCAGAGGCATTATCTCCCCCAATCACTGCTGCTTGAACAACTCATAGCCTTCAAACCCCTGGAATATTCCAGCAATCCCATGAGGAGGGCCCTCAGTGCAGTGTGGGCAGGGAGGAGGGAAACAGCGGTACCAACATGACTTGTACATACAAAGTTTCTATGTATTAAAATTTTTTTAATTTTTAGAAAAAAAAAGTTTATTGAAATTTCAAGCTACATTTGAAAAATCAATGTCCAAATCCTAAAGACATACAGCAGGATAAGGTGTCAGAAAGTGGAAAGTGTTCACTGTCACAGAACTTCCTTACACAAACTCCCTGGGCACATCCCCCAGGCCTCAGGGGATCAAAGCCATTCACTGCCCTTATGCATCCCTCATCCACAGCAGGAAACAAAATTTGATTCACTCCAAAGTTTCCCACAAACAACAACGTGAAGTCCTAACTGTCCTCTCAACCCCATTCTATGTAGTCAGCACCAGTGAATGGTGGGTTTGGCATTCAAAAGGACTTCACGTGTCTTGAGTGGAAAGATGGGAAAGGGTTGCAGCAGCAAGACATCTGTGGCCGCATCATGAGGCTGGTCCCCCTCTCCCTGCCTTTACTCTTGAGTCTTACTTAAAATAAAGTACAAACTAGATCAACTTGGTAAATGAGCACAGTCGAAAATTAGCTTTAAGAGATAAGGGACCAGTCAGTACTCCCAAAGCTGGTTAGGCCCTTCAACATGTAGGTGTATGTGTATATGTATACATCACTACACTAAGATATAGATCTAGCCATATATATATATATATATATATGCATTTATGGCTATATATAAAAACTATGCCAATACTATCCAAACAGAACATTGTAAGCGGTCATCCCAAAGCTGTAATCCCACACTGGGCTGTGCACAAAGCCATGCATTATACCATATTGACCAACAGAAGGCTGACTTGGCCCAATCACTTCATCTCTACCCCTGCCTGGGTGAGGAAGGAGAGAAAAGAGAGAGGTTGCCTCTGCTTAAAACACAAGTGGCTTCTTCATAGGAACAGTCATCAAAACTGTGAAACTGTGGAAGATGTCCATGGAAATGAAAACAGACCCCTATACTTTCTGGAGCACACTGGCATCTCATCTCAAACTACCTTTCTCCTTTGCCAGCTGCAGCTAAGTTGCCCAGGCCCCGGGATCCCCCGGGGTGTGTTGGCATGTGAGGCTCACTGGCTTGGGGTTACTAGGCCCCATGCAACTCAGTCTCCAGAGAACCGCTGTTTGTCAGGGGTCTGTCACTGTAGTGGACCCAGGTGGCCATGTCGGGACATCTCTTGGCACCAGCTATGTTAGGTGTAAAGTTCTCCACATGAGATGATGCTTGGGGAGCCAAAAACAAACTGGAAAGAACTAGGTAGAACAAATAGTGGCTCTGCCCACCCTGAGGACAGAGCCACTCACACTGCAGAACCACCAGCGGCCTCTGGAGCTTGTGGGGATTCAGGTGCTGGCTCTTCAGGGGTCAGCCTGGACTGGAACTTCTCCAGCTGCTCCGGGCTTGCCAGGGTCTTCAGGAGGGTGTTCTCACGCTCCAGCTGAGAGTTCTTCTCCACCAGCTCTCGGATCTGCTCCTTCAGGATCTCCACCTCCTCTCTCTCAGCATACATCAGATGATTCTTCACTAGATCCATGGCCTGCTCAATCTTGTTGTCTAGGGCTACCACGCTGGCTCCAGAGGCACTGTGGAAGAAGAGCAAGATGGAGAGCATGGTCTGGTCGATGTTGCGGTTGCAGATGCCCTCGTTGATCAGGTAGCAGGGGTCCCGCAGCATGGGCTCCAGCGAATCCTGTCGCATGATGTTGAGCTTGTTGAGGTTCTCCTGCAGCTTCTCCTGCAGCTGCCGAAAGTTGCTCGCCGTGGGGCTGCTGCGGTGGCGGTCCCCCGCGCGCTCGCTCTGCAGCTCGCTCTGGTTGGCCAAGTCCTGGCAGCAGTTGCAGCAGTCGAGGCCCACAGGTGAGCGACAGTCCATCTTGCACTGAGCCATCTTTTGCAGACTGGAGGCCCCCTGGCCGGCGAGGTCAGGAGCGTCTGGCAGGTGCGCACCTGCAGAAGTGGCCCGTGGGGACTCCGGGGTGCCAAAGGTGACCAGCCTCGCCTGCGATGCTGAAGACCCCATGCGTGGCTTTTCCACGGCGAGCGATCGGCATCGCAGTTCGGGACGGCTGGGAGCTCGCGGCTAACTCAGCCTCGCGCGGGCGGGGAGAGGGCTTAAATTTTTTTTTAATATTTTATTTATTCATTTTTCAAGCAGAGGATACAGAGAGAGATAGAGATAGAGAGAGAGCGCACCAGGGCCACCACCTTGATGGTCTGGCTTATGTGGGTCCTGGGGAATTGAACCGGGGGCTTAGGCACTGGAGGCAAGTGCCTTAACCGCTGAGCAGCCATCTCTCCAGCCCTTAAATTTTTTTAAGAGAAAGGATAAAACAAGTAAGCTGAATCTGTTAGTTTGTAACTTTACACTAATAAAAATACAAAACACATGAACAGATTAACACACAATTTTATGCAAATGACAGTCGTACACATATGTGCATATATATGTATACACACAGATGGTTGCTCCACAGCACTGTAAGAAACATCACAGTATGTTTTCATTTTTATATATTAACTTGTGTGTGTTCATGTGCGTGCAGGCTGGCTTGTGCTACAGCACAAATGTGCAGGTCAGAGGACAAGTTTCAGGTGGATCTTCCTCTGTTACTTTCATTTGAGAGAGGCCTCTTACTGTTATTCTTTTCTGTGCTCTCAATGGACCTCTGGGAAATTTTCTTGCTTCTGCCTCCCATCTTGAAGACAGTGCCAGCATGCTGAATTACAGAAGCCCGGCACTACCTCGCTTTTTATCTGAGGTCTGGGGATCTAACTCTAGTACTCCAGCTTGAAAAATAGCATTTTATCCACTGAGCCACCCCCCAGCCAACATGATTTTTCCTAATTGGGATAAATCTGACCTAACAGTCCCCATGGAAGCTGGTGGCCAATAACAGTCATGCATGACCTCTTCTTCTTTAAGATTGCTTATGAATCCCATCCATTTACTGAAGACCTTGGCACCTGGATCAATCTCTTCACAACTAAACTTCCTGTCACTATTCTTGATGACTTTAATTTCTACATAAAGGGCAAGAGGCAGAGAAGAGAGCTGGAGATACAGTTCTGTGGTAGAGCCTTTGCCTAGCATCACCGGATCCACGGTTACACACAAAAACAGTCCAGAGAAGGTAAAGAACTGAGGCAGTGAGTGTTGAAAAGCTGGAGAGGGATAGGGAGGGGGAGGGGAAGAATGGTAGGGAGGGATTGGGGGGGGCATGGCCTAAAGAGAACACTGTTGATCTAAGATGGGAGAGAAATGAGTTTAAGTGAAGTGAGAAGCTCTCAATGGGAAGAGAGAATGCCAGATACAGTGTTCACAAAAGTGAGAGAAGAATCTGAGGTCGGTTTTCAAAAAAGACAGTGAAAATTTGAGTCGGTTGTGGGTTCATGTTCGATGTACATTTAGAAGCAATAGTGTCAGTGTTTAAGAATTTCTAGGCTGGAAAGATCAATCATTAGTTAAGGCACTTGCCTGCAAAGCTTAACGGCCTGGGTTCAATTCCCAGTACCCATGTAAAGCCAGATGCACAAAGTGGCTCATGCATCTGGTGTTTCACTGTGGCTGGAGGCCTGGTGTACCCATTCTCTCTGTCTCTCTTCTCTCTATCTCTCTTTGCTTGCAAATAAATAAAATGTGTGTGTGTGTTTGTGTTTTTAAGAGTAACTTCTAGCACTTGAGAGAGACAGAGATAGGAGGATCACCATGAGTTCAAGACCAGCCTGAGACTATGTAGTGAATTCCAGGTCAGCCTGGGCTAGAGTGAGACCCTACCTCAAAAAAAAAAAAAAGGAAAAAAAGGAGGGAAGGAGGGAGAGAGAGAGAGAGAGAGAGAGAGAGAGAGAGAGAGAGAGAGAGAAACTTTCTGAAGTGGGGGTGCTAATGTAGGTGAGCTGGGAAGGTTTAAAAAAAAAGCCCAAATTGGGATACTAAAAATAAAAAATGATGAAGTAGTCTACTTCCTGGTAATATAGCTGATGGACATTTTAAGAGATGAGGAAATCAAGGATCTGAAGGGCCATAGCTCGGTGTTGCCTTCCTGTTTGGCTGCTGTTCATTCTGTCACTGAGTTTGCACTTGCCAAGATCCTCTTAATGTTGCTCAAACCCCAACCCAAAAGTAATTCTAGAACAAAATTGCACCTCATAATTCTGCCTAATATATTTTCACATGCTTATACTTATTTTTCATGTATATGTATGTGGTATGTATAAATGTGTGTTCGTATTTGTTGCTATGTGTAGGGAGGTTATGGATGCACGTGTGTGGGGGGGGTGGGGGCCAGAAGTAGATGCTAGGTGTCTTCCACTTTAACTTTGAGACAGGGTCTCTCACTGAACCTGGAGCTCCCTGATTTGGCTAGTTTGGCTAGCAGACAAGCCCAGTGATCCTCCTATCCCTGTTTCCCAGGTCCTGGGATTACAGGAACAGGCCACCATGCCTGGATTTTACATGAATGTTGGGAACCTGAACTTGGTTCTTCATGTTTGTATGGCAAGCATGTACTAACCAATCTCCTCAGCCCCTACATATACATTTTAAAATTATTAAATTGAAGTAAATAGCATATGAATACCTCACATAACTTCTTAATAAAAACTATAATACGTTTTTATGAACTATTATCATCAGGTTTAGCAATACATCTCTTAAATTTATTCCTAGTGAGAATTTTATATCCTTTAACAAACAGCTTTCAACAAAACTTCTGGAAAACACCAAGTGTTAATTATATCCTCAAGCGCAGTCTTCTTCTTTAATATGGCTTATCCGTCCCTTATGCTCACAACCTCTGATGGTTGATGTTGGTCATCAACTTGATTAGATTAATACTGTTTCAGAAACATACCTCTGGGATTCTGTGTAAGGTGTTTCCAGAATCTGTCGTATTCAGCCACACACTGCTGGGATGAATCTCCAAACCAGGCACAGTTTATGGGAGGAAAGGATTTATTTGTAGCTATAGATACAGAGCAAGTTCCAGAATGCAAAAGAGGCTGCTCCCCTTTCACAGGTCCAAGCAGAGAGACAAACCCACCACCTTAAAATATTTGAAACTTGAAAAAAAAGACCCTAATCTGTGTTGGGAAAATGACTCCGTTGGTAAAGAGTGTAAGCACATGTAAGCACAAAGACCTGAATTTGGGTCCCTGGTGACCTTGCAAAGAGCCAGTTATGGTGGCAAATACCTTTAATCCAAGCACTAGGAAGATGGAGGCAGGAGGATCCCTGGGGATTACTCATAAACTGATCTAGTTGAATTGGTGAGCTCTGAATTCAGTGAGAGACCTATCTAAAAAATAACTTGGAGAGTGAATGAGAAAGGCATCAATCTTGGTGTCTGGCATGTATACTCCCTCACATGTGTGCTAACACATATACACACAAAAAAGTTAAAGAAATTTCTCAACTTGACAATCAATTATGAAAAGATATGTATTTGAATTTTCATAGTATCTTTATTGATGATGGCCAAAATCTGAAAACAACCAAAATGTTTAGCAATAAATAAATTATGACATATCTTTAAAATGAATTACTATCCTAATGAAAAAGAATGAGTTGCTGTATACATAGCATGAATTCCAAAATAATTATTCTAAAAGAAACCAGAAAGTAAAGAACAACAACCAAAGCTCATCTTCTGGCTGTGGGGACTAGAGGGCTAATGTCCAGGGGTCAGAGGGCTGATTCCTCCTCAAGGCTCTGGGAAGAAAGAACCCTTCTTGGGTTTTCAGTTTCTGGAAGTGGCTGGCATTCTGCAACTCACGACTCCTCCTTCACAAGATGCCAACTTCTGGCATCTCTTAATGCTATTATTCTACCTGGCTCTTATAAGGACCCTTGAAATTACAGTAGGCACACCTGGATAATCTGAATTCATTCTCCTCCCCGTTTCAAAATCCTGAGTACAACCTTCATCACAATCTTTTGTTAATTTGCAAGGAGAGAGAGAGAGAGAAAGAGAGAGAGAGAGAGTGTGTGTGTGTGTGTCTGGGCCTTCAGCTGCTGCAAACTCCAGATGCATGTGCCACTTTGTGCATCTGACTTTACGTGGGTACTGGGGAATTGAACCCAGGTCATTGGGCTTTTCAGGCAAGCACATTAACCACTAAGTCATCTCTCCAGCCCATTCATCACAATCTTTTAAATTGTTAGAATATTCACAGTAGCTAGGGATTAGGAGCTGAATATCTTTGTGGGGGGGCATTATTTAACCTGTGAAATTTTCAGCCAAAAAGTTCTGCTCTTAAGAATTTATTTCAAAGGAAATATTCATAAGAATTCAACTATAAAGATATTTGTATGAAAAACCAACTGATCACTAATTTGGTCCTGGGAGAAGAAAAATTTCCAGTATCCATAAAATGTTATTATCCTTTATCTGGACTATTCTAATTGTGGGTCCTCAAATTATACTCAGTAGTGTCAGTATTTTAAATATTAGTTATTGATGTTGCCATTAGACTCCAATAAAGTTGGGATTTGAATGAGATATTGTTATTACAACACAAGAGAAATGGAGACAGTAAAGAATGCAGATGAAAATTCCTTTTTTCCCTTTTACCTTTTTTAGCCACACTTTAATCCCGAGTCAGAATTAACATCAAAGTTATCGCCAAAATGATGAATGATACTATAATTAAGAAAATTACCTTCATTGCCAGATATGATCATTCCGTTCTGTTAACTGACCGTGCTTGAGATAATCAGGTACTGCCTGGCACACGAGCTTCCACATGTTGTAAATCACATGAGACTTGTGAAAGCTCTGACTAGGCTTCCACAAATACAAGTCGAGCATATCACTGATATAGAACATTTCAATGTCACTACTAAATCATTTGGAATTCTTAATAGATATGCAAGAATTGAGTCCTCTGAGTAATACATGAATCATAAGGAAGAAATATGCCCTTTCTGTGCCTTTATTTGCACTCGCCTTTCTCTTCCTTCTCTAATATTTTCTGGGACATTCCCTTTATCCCTTGGCAATGGCTCACAGTTTGTTTGTTTGTTAATGATATTGTGTGCCTTCTAACATGCCACCTTTACATTTCTAAACATTTCTTCCACCTCTCCTCCACCTACTGGCTAGTTAAGTCATATTGATAACTGCTAACATTTAAAACTGAAATTCCCCTCTGACTGCAACCTCCTGGTCCTTCCCTCCTATTTCCCCACTCCACTGAATCTAGTCTTTGTCTACATTGTTATTCCAGTCCTTCCAGCCAGCATCAGCAGCCCAAAGCAAAGACTCTTGATATGCACGTCCTGCTTAGACCTGCATGATTTGGTCTAAGCTTTTAAAAATACAAAGCTCTTTCAAGTAAAAAATTTTATTAAAGATATATTGACATGAGAAAACACATAACAAAGTATAGTTTAAAAATTCTATCTCCAACACTATCTAGCCTTTCTATATTAAGGCATATTCTTTTTTTCTTTTTCTTTTCTTTTCTTTCTTTCTTTCTTTCTTTTTTTTAACAGTATATCTCTAATCCTGAGTTGTTTTTTTTTTTTTCTTGTGGGGCTAGGGATGGAAACCATCTTAGGTACTCTAGGCAAACACTCTACACTGAGCTGCACCCCAGTCACTCCAACCTTGAGTTTTGAACTTCATCTCTTGGTTTGTAAATTTTTGTCAAAAAGCTCTTTTGAGTAGGGAGTGCAGTGCTAAGATCCTCCAGGCTTTCTTGTTTCAGTGCCTTCCTTTTTTTTCCCTGAAAATTTTGCCTCTCTCGTCTTCATTTGTGAATTCCATCTTTTCCTAGATACCTTCCTCCCAGAGCCCTCCAAAGTTCAATTCCACTCTGAACGGATTGGAGTTTGAGCTGGCTGTACAGACAAAATATTGAAACAAATTCCTTTTTTGAGTTCTATCCACTATCCCTCGAATTTTCATTCTTCAGCTTTGTTTGGACCATTTTTGTGTTTGTAGGAACATTATTTTCTAATTTTACTACTGCTTATCTTTTAGTAATGTGCTAAGTTAGAATAGATTGGAGTTATGTTTTCTGAGTTTCTTCAGACCCCTTAATGTCTGCAGTCCTCCCTTGGTTTTGGTTGATGTTTTAGATGGTTAAGAAATTATAAACTAAAATTGGTTTTCCCTCATTTATTTAAAGGTGTGCTCCATGGTTGGCTGACATTTCTTGTTGTTCATGAAAATTCTGACACTGGTCCAGCATCTCATTCCTCTACAGCTGCTCTTCATTTTCCTTTCTGGTTTTGTACATATTCAGTCTAGCCTTGATGCTCTGAGATTTCACAGTGACATGATGGAACACGGGTCTTTCCCATTCATTTTGTTTTGTTTTTGCAGTATTGAGGATTGAACTCAGGGCCTGGTGCATGCTAGGCAAGCACCCTATCATGAAGTCACACTCCCAGACCTTTCCCCATTAATTTTAAAGGGCACCTGGGACATTCTTTTAATTGAGAAATTCCTTCCATTCCTAAAAAAAAAAAAACTTGTACTTATTTTTTTATGATATCCATTCTTCTTGGCATTCATCTTTATGAGGTCTTTTGTACAAAGCCCCTTTTTCTTTTTTCAAAAAAATATTTTATTTATTCATTTTCAAGCAGAGAAATACAGAAAGATAGAGAGAGGGGGAAGGAGAGAGCACCAGGGCCACCACCTTGTGGGTCTGGCTTATGTGGGTCCTGGGGAATCAAACCCAGGGCCTTAGGCACTGGAAGCAAGTGCCTTAACCTCTGAGCCATCTCTCCAGCCCCAAAGCCCATTTTTCTCATCTTGTCCTTCATACATTTCCCATCTTGGTATTTTCTTCTGTTTTCAGTCAGGTCTGCTCAGCTTTTTCCTCCTAACTTTATTTTGAACATTCTATTTTCGCAATTACTATATTCAATTTCCAAAAGTTTATTGTTGGCTGGGTGTGTTCTTTCAAAGCATCTAGTTACTGGGCTGAAGAGATGGCTTAGCGGTTAAGGCATTTGCCTGCAATGCAGAAGGACCTGAGTTCGATTCCCCAGTGCCCATGTAAAGCCAGATGCACAAGAGGGCTGGAGGCCCTGGTGTGCTCATTCTCTGTCTCTCTCTGTCTGCCTCTTTCTCTCTCTCTCTCTCTCTCTCTCTCTCTCTCTCTCTCTCTCTCTCTCTCTCTCTCTCTCAAATAAGTAAATAAAATACTTTTAAAAAAAGCATCTGGTTACTTTTATGGATGTATCTTCTCTCAAACCTTTGGGGGTAATGAGCTTTGGTGCCTAAAATGCTTGTCATACTTCAAATATTATTCATTTTCTTTGGCATCTGTTCTGTTTGTTCATCTTTCTGTCACTAATGTTTCAAATTTTCCTAAGATTTCTGGGTGAGTATCATTGGTTACATATTTATATTTTAAAATGACAGAGCAAACGAACATGCATAGAGGCACTTGGGAGTGATGGCTGAGGGATCAGGGCCTATTGCCTGGAAGATTTCCCTATGGTATGAGTGAGCTCTTTTATTGCAGAATGTACAAATGTCAGAGTGTCAAGACCTTTGCTGTAGGGCCAGTTGGTTTTTCCAGAAAAGACTATGAAGATTTCTTTGCTGGAGTTAGATGCTCAGCTACTTGAAGTTCTGGGGTTTGACTTTCAATTAGTGCCTATTTTCAGTAACACACTACTTTCCTATCGTACTTAGTTAAACTAGATACACTTAAGTCTTAAGCCTTTGATTGAATGTGCTTACAAAGCGTGTCAAGTATGGTTCCAGGAGGGAGAGACATTTATGTGGCCTAGTCTCCCCATGGAACAGAGCCCTCTGCTCTACCAAAGGAATTGATCAACCTGTTATCTAAAAAGTATTTCAACCACATAAGATTTCACTCCTTCCTTCTCCATGAATCCTGTTTTCCTTACACCCTAACTAAGGTCAAAGCTTATTGCCTGTGATTGTCAGGCAAACCTTCATCCAAGCACTCAGCAAGAGAGAAAGGAGATGATACAGAAGTATACATTACACATGAAACAGAAATGGTGCATTGGGGGGGGGTGCAGTGAGAAGAAAGAACTTTGAGGAAAGAAAACAGGTCCAACCCTGGAGTAAGAGATAGTAGTGTTAAAAGGCTAGAGAATTCCCCACCAGCTGTTGAAGACAGAATATTTGATCTTCGTTCCCATTTAGTAGACTTGGAGACGTGGCCACAGCCGAACTGAATTCATGGTATGGCTCATTCAGGCAGATGGGTTTGTGTGGGATTTCTGAGTGTTGTCTGGATCCCGTGTGAAGTAGAAACAATGCCAGTGTTTTCCTGTAGAACAATGATGACAGATCTACATAAGCCTTTACTACTGATTTCTCAAAAAAAAAATCTTACTAGAAGCTAAGCAAAGATTAAAGTTGGAATTGGTTAAAGATAAGGCTCAATTTTAAGTCCAAAAAAGCCAAGATATATAAAGATCTCTAAGGACAGACTGCTGAATACAAAAGCCAGGATTGTCAAGAGTTTAAAAGTCATTCTGGGCTGAGGGAGGTGACTCAGCGGGTAAGAGTGTTTGCTGCTTAAACAAAAGAGCTTTAGAGGGCCTGAGACCACCAGAGTCAAATGCCCCAGAACCCAAGTAAAAGCTGTAGGGGCCAGAGACCAGAGAATCATTGGGCTCACTGACCAAAATAACAGCAGTTCTGGATTAAGGGGGAGACCCTGTCGCAAGGAAATCTGTGGAGTGATAAAGGAGGACATCTAAAGTTCTCCTCTGGCCTCCACATGTGCACAGGGCGCATGCATCTTCTCACACACACGTACATATGCCATACATACATCACATCACAAACCACACCACAAATGCGCACAAAGAATCCCCCTGTCAGGGGTTCAGAGAATCTCCCCGATCTAGGCAATAACAGTATCATAGAAATTAACCTTGCATGACTGTAATGAAATAACTGACATACCTAATGTAATTTTAGAAGTTCAAAGGCATGACACCTGCATTAGCTAGGTTCTGTGGATGAAGGATGCCAGAGCATCCAAGCAGGAAGGAGAACACTTAAGAGTCAGCTGTCAGTTTTCACCTCTCCAGCCATGGGGGTGAGGGAGAGGGAAAGGAGGGAGAAGGAAGAAAATGGACACAATTTCACAATTCCTTTCAAGGGCACACCAAAGGACCTCCTTGCTCCCACTAGGCTCCACTTCCTAAAGATTCCAGCAACTTCCAGAAGCACCACTGTGTGGACCAAATCTTCAATCATTGTAGTTTGGGGGGGGGCGGGGAAGGAGCACTCAACCTAATATCTAAACCACAGCAAGCAATAATTTGGAAGAAGAGCTAAGTTTATGGACAACAAATCTTAGCACTTGATTCTTTTGGTCAGAATTGCAATGCTAATTCTCTGTTATTTAAGAGATGATTCATCCGATACTAGAGGAAATTGGGAGCCCAATGCAGCAGCTAATAACTAAACCAGCATTTTTCGAAAGCCGTTGTAGATATCGCCCATCTTTTCATTGGAAAGAACTGAAGTTTCTACCTAAAAGACACTCAGAAATATACATTCATAAGTCTTTTTATTTTTATTTATTTGTAAGGAGACAGAGAAAGAGAAAGAGAGAGAGAGAAAAAAAAATGAGTGGTGTGCCTGGGCCTCTAGCCACTGCACATGAACTCTTAGATATGTGTGCCACTTTGCATATCTGGCTTTATTTATATGGGTGCCAGGGAATTGAACCTGGGTCATTAGACTCTGCAGACAAGTGCTGTAACTCATGAACCATCTCTCCAACTCCTACTCCCAAGTTTTAAGAGTAAAATCCTAGAATCTGAATGAACCAGTTAGAAGTGGTAATAGTAGTAATGATAGTACTTCCTCCTCTTTTCCTCTTCCTTGTCTTTAAAGAGACTACACATACATAGCTGGTTTCTGTTTTGGTACTTTCTTGGACAATCCTTTATTGGATACCTTATCCCTTTAAAATTTACATACATCTTGGTAGAGGAAATCAAACCAAAATTACTTGGGTATTTGAAAGCAACAACTTGGAATGAGTTTAATTTTAGACAATACTAATATTTTAACACTATAGTAACTTTTAGTGGAAACAATAAAAACTTTGCAAAGGAAAGGGACTAACCTATATGCCTATTATTGTATTAAAATAAATGTTTTTACTTGTTCACATTTCCTTCTGTCTATATGACACAAAACTTTAGGGCTGAAATACAATTTACAATCAATTTCATCATTTTCTGATGAGAAGACCAGAGAACTATGGGATTAACCTAGTCATATTTTATGGTCACCTCTAAAAAATATATCTAATGTTGAATTAATTAAAAGATAGTTGTTAATAAGATATATAATAAGATATATCCTGTTAATTGCCAAGCTTTCCACTGAGAATGCATTTGCAATGGGAAAAGTATCCTTACTATGTTATCTAGTATATTAATACTTCAAGAAGCAAATATCTAGAGCTTTTAGGACTCAGATTTGCAGTTCATATGCTTGCTATGCATTGTTCCTGCTGTGTCCAGATTGTAGACTCTGGAATGTAATCTCTATGATAAAAAGGCAAATTACAGGTCATAAAGAGAGCACCTAATTGAGGCTCCCCCATCCCCCACCCTCGCTGTAATTCAAAGACTTGAAACAGCATTGAAAAGGAGAGTGCTTTGTAAGGAATGTTGATTGCTTTCAAAACAACTGTTAGAAAATCTGGATGCACACTAGAGAGTTCTTAATGCTATAGCAGAAAGAGGCCCAAATTGGGGATAGAAAACTCCAGTTCTGATGTTTTATGGTTTGAGTATGAATATGCCCACAGACTCATGGGTTTTGATTTGTTTTCTTTTGTTTTGATTTTCTTCTCTTTTTATTTGAGATAGAGTCTCATATAAACCAGGCTGGTCAGGGACTTACTATGTAGTCAAGGTTGACCTTAGACTACTGATCCTCCTGTCTCTGCCTCCCAAATGCTGAGATTACAGGCCTGTGCCATCATACCCAATTTTAGGTTTGGTTCCCTGCTGTTCTGGAAATTTTAGAAGGTGAATCACACTTAAAGAAGTCAGGCATAGTGCCATTCATCTATTATTCCAAGACTTGGGAGGTGGAGACATGAGGATCAAGAGTTCAAGGCCATCCTTAGCTACATGGTGAGTTCAAGGCCAGTATGGGCTCCATGAGAGTTTACCTCAGAAAACAAAACAAAAGGGCTGGATAAATGGCTCAGCAGTTAAGAGCACCTCCTATGCAAGAGGGTCTGATAAGGCCTGAGAGACATCTCTAGGACCCCAGTTCCATGGGGAGTAGAGACCAAGAATTGCCAGCTTGGGGGTTTAATTAGGGGGAAATAGCAACCTGCAGGTTTAGTAAGAGACTTTTGCTCAAGTAAGAATGGTGGAAGAGGACACCTAATGTCCCCCTCCGTGCGACAAAGGTGAGTGTGTCCTGCTGCAGGTGAATGCATGGGGCACCTCATAAGCACATATGCTTGCATACACTACACACACACCACACACACACAATACATACATTAATTAACAAAAACCAAAGAAGTAGGTAGGGGAGTTCTTGAGAGGAACTTGTCCCTGACTCTTTCCTGCTTCTCTGTATCTATTTCCGTGATGTTCTGCTCCAAAGATGGAGTCAAGTGACTGAACCTTCTGAAACCATAGACCAAAAGAAATCCTTTCACCCTTGCATTGTTTCTGTCAGGCATTGGGTCACAGAAATGAGAAAATTATCTACCACAGGCCTTTCACTAACCATGAAGGTAATCTGTGGTTAAAAGTATTCTCTTTCATTAGCATAGGTGATGTCTGAATTCTTATCCAGCTATAAAGTTCTTTCCTTCATGATTGTGAAAGGTGTCTTGTATTTCGGTCCCTGGAAAGCCCTGGGTATAAAGAATTGTCATTATCAAGGTCCTGATATTCTCAATTTGCTCTCTTCTGCAGTCAGCCCTGGGCAGAAAATGATAATTCTTTAGCCACCTCCTTCCTCCTGCACCTCCCACTGTCCTACCCTACCTACAACAGCTCCATTGTCTAGTAACTCCTGTTTCAGCACTATTTTTTCTCCATCCACACTAACACTTTAGTACTAGCTCTTTTGTCTGAACCATGGGGACACATGCCTGCTTTTCCAATGTTCCTCTCAGAGTACAGTCTGCTTCTATTGACCTCCATTGCCTCATTACACAATAAGATTTGCACAAGGAGTGATCCTTGATTTTTCCTTAGACTCCATCATTAATCTGTCACCATGTCCTACTGGTATTCTAAGATATGTCCAAAAAATGACCACTGTTGTAGTCAGCTTCTCGTTGCTGGACAAAGAACCCAACCAGAAGCTGCTTGTGGAGGAATGGGTTTATTTGGGCTTATGGACTTGAGGGGAAGCTCCATGATGGCTGGGAAAATGATGGCATGAGCAGAGGGTGGACATCATACCCACCATAGCACTGCAAACAATGGCAGGAAGGTGTGCCAAACACCTGCACGGGAAAACTGGCTATAACACTCATAAGCCCCCCAAGGTTCAAAATTGTCATCAGCTGAGGATCAAGCATTCAGAACACATATGCTTGTGGGGGACACCTGGATCACACCATCACAACCACTTACTGTTATTCCCGCTGCTTTTCTGCAGACTCACACGAGTCATATTTTCTGACTGACATCTCTGTTTCTGCCCTATCCCCATTCAGTCTACTCTGAGCACAGCATCCAAAGTGGTTGCATTGAACCATTAAGAGCTGAGCTGGAGAGATGGCTCAGCAGTTAAAGTACTTGCTTGCAAAGTATTTGCCTGCTGCCCTGGGTTTGATTCCCCAGTAATCACCTAAAACCAGATGCATAAAGTGGCATATATATCTGGAGCTTGTTTGCAGTGGCAAGAGGTCTTCACACCCCCACCCCCATCAAATACCATACAAATATTACAAATAAAGCTTTTTGTTCAAACAGAACATTAAGAGCTAAAAGATATCTCAGTTGGTGCTTGCTGTGCAGTCATGAGGACCTGTGTCCAGATCCCCAGCACCCACATAAATTCTGGGCATGGTGGCATTTGCCTGGAACCCTAGCACTCAGGAGGCCGAGCAAGTTGTATCCCCAGAGCAACCTAGATTAGCCAAATCATATTGGTGAGTTCTAGGGCACCCTGTGTCAAGAAATAAGGAGGAGAGCCACTGAGGAAGATACACAACATGGACCTTTAGCCTCCACACTTACCTGCACACATGCATCTGCACACATATGAACCTACATCCACACACGCACACAAATCACACTCAAACACCCCAATTAAGTTAAATATGTTGGGTTGGATAGATGGCTTAGCAGTTAAAGGTGCTTGCTTGCAAAGCCTGACAGGCAGGGTTCAATTCCCCATACCCATGTAAAGCCAGATACACAAAGTGGTCCGTGCATCTATGTATCTGGAGTCCTGATGTGCTCATTCTCTCTCTCTCTCTCTCTCTCTCTCTCTCTCTCTCTCTCTCTCTCTCTCTCTCTCTCTGCAAACTAAAATGTTAAAAGAACAAGTTAGATATGTTGCCTTTCTACTCAAAGTGAAATTCCTTATAATGGCTTCCAAAGCTCTAAGTGCCCTAGTGTAATTTCACTTCCCATGATTCTTCTCTGCTCTAGCTAGAGACCCACTTACTGTCCTATAATCGACCAGAAACATGACCACTTCCAGTGACTTTGCACTTGCTGTCTTTCTGCCTGGAAGTCTCTTCAGATAGCTGCTTCTTCACCTTGTCACGAACCCCAACACCACCTTCTCATGAGCTGTAGTCTCTACCACCCTTTCTGAAGCTGTTACCCTTGTCTTACAGTTATCTCAGCATTTACTAACATGGTATGTTTCGCTTATTTTTCCTTATCTTTCTTTTCCATGACAGTAGGGATTTTTGTTGTTTTATTCCAAGTGCCTACAACAGGCCTTGCTTGGTGGGTGCTCAATCCATACTTGTTATAGAAGGAATTGTGGGAGACCTGTAACAAGAAAAGATAATACTGGAACTAGAGAGATGGCTCAGGAGGTAAGAGTACTTCTTGTGTAAGCATAGGGGCTGGAGGGGCACTGAAACTGCCTGAGTGGATTCCCCAGCATCTTTGTGAGCAGCTGGGCGTGACCACCATGTATGTGACCCAGTCCAGTGGGGAGTAGAGACCAGAGAATCACCCGGGCTCATGAAAATCTGCAGAGCTCTGCGATCAGTGAGACTCAATCTCAAGAAAACACACAGATTAGCAATGGAAGTGGGGCAAGCACATATGCACACATATACACTACATATGCTATACACATGCACGTGTGAAAAAAGGAACATAATACCATGTAAATATGGAAACAGACAACAGATAAAATGTCTCATTCACATATGGTTACACAAAACTGACCAGCCTCCAGATTTTGTGCAATCAAAAACTCCATGTTTTTTAGTGTGGCGTGTGTTTTCTCTCTGTTCTTTCAGGCATCAAGGAAAACATTCTTCATTATTGAAGCCTTCATTTGGTCACTGGGGAGTGAATCCTTATTTCCCAAACATTATTGATTATGTTATAGAGAACAAAGTAGGACCTCTTGTTTCAAATAGAAAATCCCCAATTTTGGTAGTACTTAAAGTCCTCAAAATTCTGTAATACGTAGCACCAACAAAGAGGAACTATGAGGCTACTCAACCTACTAAATGCAAACCTGATGGTAAAATGAATGTCAACCTCACATTTGTCTTGAGTTATAGAAATTCCATCTTCGAGTATACTTTCTCCACTTTTCATCAGAAAGGCGCACACGGGGTGGGGGAGGATAAATTTAATTAGTATGGAATGGATTCATGTTTTCACCAGATGAGGCGTCTGTCCAGCCTGGGGTTCCTGGTCTTTCGGCTGATTTGGGGGTTAGGGGACTGCGTTTGCCAGCCTAGGGACCCCCAAGAGCGTCCTCACTGGTTGAGGCTCATGGGAGGGAACAGCCTGCGGGTGCCACTGCCTCCCACAAGGTCCAGAGAAAAGCCTGTCGTCAGAGGGGCTCCACAGCGCACGCGCGCGGCCCGCCCGCGCCCAGATCCGTTAGCTCGAGCGAGCTTGGTCGGCCAGAGTCCCGACACCTAGCCGCGCCGAGTCCAGCGGAGCCGAGCAGAGCCGAGCAGCGCCGAGTCGAAGCCGAGCCGAGCCAAGTGAGCGGAGAGGAGCCGAACATTACCGAGTTCAGCCGAGCCACGCCGAGCCGAGCAGCGCCGAGTCGAATCGGGCCGAGCCGAGCGAGCGGAGAGGAGCCGAGCATTGCCGAGTCCAGCCGAGCCTAGCCGAGCCGAGCCGAGCTACGCCGAGCCGAGTGAGCGGAGAGGAGCCGAGCATTACCGAGTCTAGCCGAGTCGAGCCGAACCACGCCGAGCCGAGCGAGCGGATCGGAGCCGAGGAGCGCCGAGTCGAAGACGAGCCGATCCCCGCCCCGCCCCGCCCCGCCCCGCCCCGCCCCGCGAAGGTTGTGGGAGGGGCGAGATGGAGGCGGGGCTCGCTCAGCGTGGGCTTTCCCAGAATTCCCAGCGGCGTGGGGAAAGTTTACAGGACGTTGGCGGCGGCGGCGGCCCGCGGCGGACTATGGCCCTGGCCGGCGTCCTAGGTCTCTGCTCACGGCGTCCCGGGGCAGCATCTCAGGACGGACAGACTTCCCGGAAGGAACTACCATGCGACTGAGCGGCTAGCGCCGCGAACATGCGGCAGTCGCTGCGGGCGACCCGGGGCGGCGGCGTGGGCAGAAGGCGGCGGCGGCGGCGGCGGCGGCAGCTGCGCGGGGCGCGGGGCGCGGAGCCCTAGGCGGCTTCTCGGCTCCGGCGTGCGTGCGTGCGTGCCCGCGACGATGCTGTCCCGCAAGAAAACAAAAAACGACGTGTCCAAGCCGGCCGAGGTGCAGGGCAAGTACGTGAAGAAGGAGACGTCGCCCCTGCTGCGCAGTGAGTGTCCCCGGCGGGTGGGCCGGGCCCGGGGACGCGGTCTTCCTCCGCCCGGAGTCAAGTCTGTCAAAAACAGGAAAAGTAGGAAACGAGTTCTTCCCACTCGGGACTTGATGGCGCCCGGGTGGACGGGAAGGGAGGTTTGGGACTGGCGGGGCGGCCCGTGTTTACAAACAGCACGGCGTCCCTGCGCCCGAGCCTGGATGGACCCGGGAGGTGCCGCCGGGAGCCCCGGGGCCGTCAGGTCACTGCGGGAGGCTGCGGAGCTTTCACTCAACATCATTCCTACCCTTCCAGGACCTCCCAGCAGGGCGTGTGCCTCCCCTTCCCCCTGCTTTTCTTCCCAGTTTTCAACCCGATGTCTCGATCTTTTAGAATTCTTATATATTCAGAGTATTCATGAGCTGAGGTCTCCTGGTCCTCATTCTGGGAACCTGCCCTTTGTGTAAGTTTCCTTTTTGGAAGCGGGTAGTAAGTAACCTTGTGACTTGAGTGAGGCATTGCCTCATTGTCATTGGTAAAGCCGTTCTTAGAAGCGCCCAGTGTTTGCCCAAGATCGCACAGAAAGGGGTGGAGAGCCTTACAGATTGTGTAAGCATTGCTTTTAAACAAAACCGATCAGATGAATGTGTCAGTTACTTCAAGCTTTTTATTTTTAAACTTATTTTTAGTGGCTGAGTTTTCCGTTATACATGCTCTTCTGTTTTGAAGCAGTAGTATGCTTTTGTTGCAAATAGTTTAATATTACTTAAAATCATAGAACATTGGTCATCTTTAAGCTAATAACGTTATTTTTGTTAAGTGTTCATTATTCCAGTATTTATTTTAATTTTAGCTTCTGAAGCTTAATATTGTGCCCTTAATGTCGTTTGTATAATGACTTAATAAGAGGACCCGTATCCAATTTTCTTCGTTTTAAAAGTATTTGCTTTCTCACCTCTAAGCTCTTTTTACTTCTATATTCAGCAGAAAGCCATTATCTTGTGACGTTTTTGTTCTTAAAGGAGCCATAGTTTGATGATTGTTTTCTTGATTCAGCATTTGTTTTTTTTTTAAATTTTATTTATTCATTTTTTAATAAAATTTTTTATTGTCCATAATGAGTTACAACATTTAGTGGGCTAAGCAGAGAGAGAGACAGAGAGAGCGCACCAGGTCCACCACCTTGTGGGTCGGGCTTATGTGGGTACTGGGGAATTGAACCCGGGGCCTTAGGCACTGGAGGCAAGTGCCCTAACCGCTGAGCAATCTCTCCAGCCCATTGATTCAACATTTGTATGTCTCAATATTTTTATTTTAAAATTTCATAGCCAAATCTTTGGCTTTCCAGTTTTCATTACTAGGCAGAATTGCTAATTTTTAAAAATCTTTAAAAAGAAATCTCTTGTTTTATCTTTGGAATTGTGTTTGCATAGAGAAGGAATTTTGGCAACTTCCAAAATCAAGTGAAAACAAAACTAGTCATAAATCACTATAGTAGCTATTGGCTCTTTAGACTATTTTCAAGTTTACTAACATTTTATCTTATTATGTATGGGTTATATGCAGAATACATTCAATTCTGACTGAGCTGACACAAAGTACATTCATGCAGATTATAAATTATTTGATCAGAAAAATGATCTTTCAATTTTAAATACCTAGTACTATCCTAAATCAAAATTAAAACTTGTTTTCATAAGTCCATTGATATTTTGATTTTGGGGTGTCAGACATAAATAAACAACTTTGGGAAAGTGTACTTATTGAAATAGTCATTTTATTTTGTTTTATTATAGATCTCATGCCTTCATTTATTCGGCATGGTCCAACAATTCCAAGGCGAACTGATATCTGCCTTCCAGATTCAAGCTCTAGTGTTTTTTCAGCTTCTGGGGATGGAGTCGTTTCAAGAAACCAGAGTTTCCTAAGAACTCCAATTCAGAGACCACCTCATGAAATAATGAGAAGAGAAAGCAACCGATTATCTGCACCTTCTTCTTATCTGGCCAGAAGTCTAGCTGATGTCCCTCGGGAATATGGCTCGTCGCAGTCATTTTTAACAGAAGTTAATTTTGCTGTTGAAAATGGAGACTCTGGTTCCCGATTCTTTTATTCAGATAACTTTTTTGATGGACAGAGAAGGCGGCCACTTGGAGAGCATGCACATGAAGATTACAGATATTATGAATACAACCATGATCTCTTCCAGAGAATGCCACAGAGTCAGGGGAGACATGCTTCAGGTAACTTAACATAGAAAGCACATTAGTTTATATTTATTGATGTTCAGTTACAACAGTGTTCTTTTCTAGGTTTTCCTGTGAAGCCAACAGATACTCTTAAGGAGCTTTTTCCCACTTTGCCAGTCTTACTTCAGTCAGTTTGCAAGCAGTCATTAATCTGTCCTGAATGGCAGAATTCTTGTGTCCACTTATTATGTCATATCATATAAACTTGATAATTATTTCAAGGCCATGTAGACTGTTAACAATGTAAGCTTTAAAAAACATGGAGACTATAGTATCTCCAGTTAGATTGAGTCTAGATTCTGGTTTGGTAAAATCGGAGTGATAGTCTTAAAAGAAATACAGCTTAAACCAGGAAAAGGAAACAAGATAAGAGATTGAGTGTACTGGTATACATACCAACACGAACATATTGATTAATGATTGTGCACTGTCTTTGAGCCTAAATTTTTAGTCAATACTTACTTCCTAGGTTGGCCAAAAATAACTCATCAAATGGTTATATGTTGACATATATGTTGTTATATGTTATTCTTTCTGTAACAGGCCAAAAAAATACTATTAAAGAACAAAATTTGTTTTCCTTACCTCCTGACTTGAGATACTTAAAGAGATTAGAGAAATGTTATAGTTCTACTTTATTCTTAAAGTACTGGGTTATGGATTATAGTAGATAAATTGGCTAAACTGAAAATAAAACTTTATCTGATTTTTATTCTGCCTAGTAAATTGTGAGCTTACTTAATTTGATATGTGAGTCAGATTTACTTAACCCATACAGCTTCAAATAAATTGAGTATTTTGGAACATGACTGTTTTGACTATAGGAAAAATTATACTGGTTTTGTATTAATCATTTATGTGTCTAGCTTTTTTTTTTTTAACTATCTAGGGAGTACCTTATTTGGGGAAACACAACCAGTATATACATATCAGTCCTAGAATAATTAATGGTTATATTTTGTGGTATTACCTGTAAGTTTGAGAGGGAGTCAGGGAAGATATCAACATAGGTCAGAAAGAATGATACCTAGAGGAGGTATGACTTGACCTGGGCTTTGAGCTTACTTTAACAGGGAAGAAGAAAGACATTTTAGGTATAAAATTGAAATAACCTGTGAAAATAGAGAAGACAAGGTTTAAGTGACTGTATTCCTGTCTAGTTTAAAGAAATAAGATGTAAGGTGGATGGAGTGTTTTTAAAAAATATTTTACTTATTTGTAAGGAGGGAGAGAGAGAGAGACAGAGAAGGAGAGGGAAAGAATGGGTGTACCAGGGCCTCTAGCCTCTGCAAACGAACTTCACATGCATGCACCACTTTGTGCATCTGGCCTTACGTGGGTACTAGGAAATCGAACCCGGGTCGTTAGGTTTTGCAGGCACATGTCGTAACCACTTAGCAATCTCTCCAGTTCCTAAATAAATATTTTAAACAGAAGATTAACCATCAGTTATTAACAAAACAGAAAAATGGTCTTTCCCAGAAGGGAACTCTGAGTGTGACACCAGAGCAGCAAGTTTCTTGAATTCATCTTGATAAGACTTAAAAGATATTTTCAAGGTTTATGCTTGTTGGAGGAATTTTAGTAAATGGAAAGGAGGAAGTTTGTGGGATGGTTGTGGTGACCTATAGACAGGTTTTTTGTAAGCTTTAAATTGTTGTTACTAAGTGTAATAGACATTATGGGGAAATTGTTTTGTAATGACCAAATGACAGTAGTAAATAGTTTCAGAACACACATTCTCTCAAAGGAAAAAGTCATCTCACAGTATTTATCAGCACAGAAGCAAGAATAATATCTTAAAAGGTTTTAGGCCCTTGGGAGTTCTGCCTTTAGCTATGAAGTTTGATCTTGGCCAGCTACTAATGGGAAGGCTTTAGTTGGAATAATAAAGGCCAAGAAAATGTGTTTTTTTTTTTTCCCTTAAATAATTTAGTTCTATGTAACAAAGATATTTTAAAAGTTTTAAAGATTACTAAAGATAAATAAAATTACAAAAATCAAACTGACTAGTGTCAGACTTTACAAAACAATGCTAGGGTTGTACTTATTCTACTAAGTGTACAAATATTTAGTTAGCCAAAATCGTCTTTTGAGGAGAGGCTAATAATCTTTACAGACACAGCCTTATCTATATCTCTGTAAATTGTTTTGCAGAGGAAGAGAGAAAGCAGATGATTTAAGTTCAATACTTAAATCTCTTCATCAACAATTTGATTATGATCCAAGCTATCATATTTTATGACTATCACTATCATTGCTATGGAACTCATTTTAGTTCAGATTCCATTTTATTTCTCTAGGTATTACAAGATTTGGAAATCACAATTTTAAGCTTTATTTACACATACAAATCTTATAGATACCTGCCTGATTATATGCCTGTTTAACTTTAGGGAAATTTGGTCAAGATAAAATGCTTCTTAATTTGTCTTGAGAGTTCATGTCATTAGCTTGAGAATATTTGTTTATTATTAATCATGTTTTTGCAGTTAATTCATAAGAAAGTAGTATTTGGGGATTACAATTTGGGACTCATTGCTGCTGGGTAGATTATTGCTTCCAGACCTTTTCAGTGGACAAATCTAGGGAGTGGATTTTGTTTTTATTTATTTATTTTTTGGAAACAAATTCATCATGAGTTTGTGCTGCTGGCAATTTAAAATAAAGATTTCCATGTGTTTTTTTTTGAAAAATTTTAATTGTGGTAAAATATATGTAACAGAATATGCCATTTAAGCATTTTAAGTGTATACCTCTGTAGTTTCAAGTGTACACTCACATTGTGTTGCCATACTTTCTGATTTTTCCCTCAGTTTGAAAATCATTTTCAACAGGTACTTCAGAGCTGTTCATTTGTTTTTTCTGTATTGCAGCCTTATCTGTATTGCATAGCTAGTGTTTTGTGTGTGGGTATAGTAGGTATAGTGCTGGGGGGGGGGGTTTGGTATGTGGATGCCTCAGGTACACACAGACCAGAGGAGAGCATTGGCTTGTACTCCTTTTTTCACTCACCTTTTTCTTGAGATGAGTCTTCCTGCATCCAGAGCTGCTGTTTGTCAGTCATGCTGGCTGACCAGTGAGTGAGCCCCAGCAATTCTCCAGTCTCCGCTCCCACAGGACTAGAAGGTCAGGCCCAACTGTTTATGTGAATGCTGCGGAATCGAGCTCAGGGTGAATCAGGCCCTTCTTAAGCCCCTGGGCTTGCACAGGGTGACAGTTAATACCCAATGCAGAAATATAGCTTATAGAAGGAAAGGTTTGTTTCTGGCTTTCAGTTTTCAGAAGAAGCTTCATCATGGCTAGGACAACAGAAGAGGAGAAGACAACTGGTTGTTGTATCTCCATACATCAGCAGGGACGAAGGAGAGAGTGAGCTTGCTATGAGCACATTCATTCACCCATTGGAGCTGGACTAATAGACCTCAAGGCCTGCCCCCAGTGACACCTCCTTCAGTAGACTCCACCTCCCAAAGGCTTCACCTGCAGGGATTGTTTAGGAGGCTTAATCACAAACATGAGGCTATGGGGGACATTGTACATTGAAACCACCACACACACACACCAAGTGCTCTTTCACCTGCTGGGCCATCTCTCCAGTCCTATCTGGAGCATGCATCTGGGACTCTTTTGCAGTGGCTAGAAGCCCTGTCTCTTCTCTCTATATATCTTTCTCTGCTTACAAATAAATATTTTTCAAAATGTAGTATCAATATTGGGGTTGGGCAGGTGGCTCAGTGGACAAAGCACATTCTGCACAAGTATGGTTACCTGATTTGGGAACTCCAGAACTCATGGAAAAAGCTGAACTCTGTCTCAAGTGTTTGTAATCCCAACCACACCTATGAGCAAGAAGGGAGGCTGAGATAGAACCCACAGGAAGTTTGGCGGTTCTAGTCTAGCAGAAAAGCAGCTGTGAACATGAGATCCTGCCTCAAAGGAGGTGAAAGCAGAGGACAGACACCCAAAAGTTGTCCTCAGACATCCACACGTGTACTGTGGCACATGTGCACCTGCACTCACACACATTAACACATACACACATAATATACACACCTAAAAACTAACATCAGTATTATTGACAGCATGACTCCTGAGTAAAAAAGACTTCATAGATTAATTTCTTATCTTTGAGATACGTCTAGAATTCACCTTGAATTGTTTTTCTTAATAAGCCACTTGATGTACTCTTAGATTCATTTATTACTATTGTTTCATGTTTTGGGTATTGCTTCTTCTAAATTTTGTTTTCTTTTTAGTCACATGTAAATTTAAAAGGTTCCAAAATTGAAATTATAAAACAAAATGCACTTTAAAAAGTCTGTCCCTGTTCCCTGCCTCCTCCTATAATCATTATTACATTCTTGGATTGCAACATTCTATTAAAATGGGATATTTATCCATATTTACTGATTTAGTTTTCTGTTGTATGTTATTCCAAACTCGGTGGCATAAAGAATACCATATCATTTGAGTTTATTTGGGTTAGGATATCAGAAGCAGTTTAGCTGGGTGGTTCTGACTGAGGGAGTTAAGATAGCAGCTAGGATTGCAGTTACATGAAGGCTTCACCAAGGTTGTAATACCCACTTCTTTAGAAGCACATCTTTTTTAGCACACTCACAAAGCTATGAACAGGCTTCTGTTCCAGCTAGAGGCCTCAGATCCTCACTACTTGTCATGGCAAATGGCTTCCCTCAGAGTGAGTGATCCAAGGGAAAGCAAGTGAGTGTGACCAGGACAGAAACTTTATGGTCTTTTGCAACCCAACATCAGAAGTCACATGCCATCCTTTCTGTTATAAACTGATGCTCCCAGAGGCAGGTGAATACCAGGAGGGCAGGGATTACTGGAGCCAGGACTGCTTTATGTGCTGGTTATTGAGAGTATGAAGGAACATATTCCCCACAGTCTCTTTCTTACATACTTACTTTTTGGGGGTGGGGTGAGGCAGGCTGGCCTCACTGTGTCGTCTGTGCTGGCCATGAACTTGTATTACTCCTGTCTCAGCCTCCCTAGTTCTAGGAGTACTGGCATGAGCCACTGTACCCAGCTGTCTTTCTGTCTCTCTCTCTCTCTTCCTCTCTCTCTCTCTCTCAAGATATAATGAATATCATCTTCAATTTTGCAGCTCTGTAATACTGTACTCTGGTCTGATCTATGCATAAACAGCATGATCACACAATATCTTGGTTTATTTCTAGCTGTTCATTTCTACACATTATGCTTCAATGACTAGCCTATGCATAGCCATTTCTTATATTTTGCATGAATGAATAGTTTTTAAACCACCTGATAACATATTTATTTATAAACTTGCATATGCTTTAGAAACTCAAGTTTGAACTAGAAACATTTGCCTTATTTTTAGTTTCTTGTGAATTATTTTTTGTCATTGTATTTACATATATATATCCGTATGATTGACAGACAATACTACTTTTTTAGTCCTGGCAGGGATTCTGACTTTTACAGCATATTGTCAAAATAATTTCAATACAGATGAAAATGTTTAAGGAATTTACTGTTCCTTAAAATTAGACATAATCTTAAAAACTCTTCAAGGTCAGCTGGAAACTTTTGACCTTTTGACTTTTTTTTTGGGGGGGGGGCTTGCAATAGGATCTCACTCTAGCCTAGGCTGACTTGGAATTCACTATGTAATCTCAGGGTGACCTCAAACTCAGGCAATCCACCCACCTTTGCCTCCTGAGTGTTGGGATTAAAGGCATGTGCCATTAATAAATGGTACTATTTCAGTAACTCCTGTTTCTAGTGTATGTATTTGATTTTTGAGTGTTAACCTTATAACCTGCTACCTTAATAAACATTTAAATATTCTAGGGCACAGCCAGATTCTTAAGAAATTATAAACTGGGAATGGTTTTACAAGTTCACTTTTGCTTTTTTTTTTTAGATGAAATGTCAGATCTTAGATCTTGAATAAGGTGAGAGTTTTCCTTTCCTCACTTTTCCTCTATAAATGTAAAGATTTAAGTAGCTTTGCTACCAGCTAAGTGTTTGTGTGACCTGGTGATGGTAGCTTCAAACAAACAAACTCACTAATTTTAAAGTCTAGCTCTTCCTTTTTTGTAATTGAATAATAACAATGGTGATATTGTCAAACTTTTTGAAAAATTTTTTATAACATAATCATAGATTTTAACTGAAGAAACAATTGTTCCTTTTTTTTTTTCTCCTCAGGTATTGGGAGAGTTGCTGCTACATCTTTGGGAAATTTAACTAACCATGGGTCTGAAGACTTACCCCTTCCCCCTGGCTGGTCTGTGGACTGGACCATGAGAGGGAGAAAATATTACATAGACCACAACACAAACACAACTCATTGGAGCCATCCCCTTGAACGAGAAGGACTTCCTCCTGGATGGGAACGAGTAGAGTCGTCAGAATTTGGAACCTACTATGTAGATCACACAAATAAAAAGGCTCAGTATAGGCATCCCTATGCTCCCAGGTAAAGTAGCAACTGTATCTTCAGATTTTTGTTTTGAAATCATCATGTTAGATTGTAGACTCATTTTATCAAAGAGAAAGTATTCTGAGACTTGAGCTTTTAAGTCCATATTCCTCAAAATTTGTATTTACTCTAGATTTCTTTGTGTATTCATGTGCACACCTGTAGAGGTCAAAACAACTTTCAGGTCCTCACCTTCTACCTCTTTTTTGAGGCCAGGCTCTCTGTCTCTTTCTGCCTCTCTTTTTTCTTATTCACTAGTACATTCACCAGACTAGCTGGTCCTTGAGCTTCTAGGAAATTCTGCTTTGCCTCCCATCTCGCCATCAAAATGCTGGGATTACAGAAGCCCATCATGCTTTTACATAGGGTCTGGAAATCTGAACTCAGGTATTAGGCTTGTGCAGCACGTGCTCTATCTGCTGAGCCAGCCCTAGATTTATTTTGGTAATTTATTTTTAGTAATGATTGCCTTTAATAATTGAAAATCTTTTTATTTTTAAGAGTATTTTCTCAGTCTGAAAAACAGAATGTGTCTTTGTGATTAAATTCCAACTTGATATGCCAGAATGTTTTTGTTGTTGTTGTTTTACCCAGAAATTGAAATAAGTACTCTTCATATTAAATTTCCAAAGTCAAACCTACCTCCTACTAAGTCAGAATATACTTTGGAAATATAACATCATTTTTATTCAACCTTTTCTATTTCTTACTGTAGTTAGATAAGACAGTGAACCTTGGAATGGAACACAATATCCCAGCTCTTTTCAGTAAATATAACTAACCATTTGGGCTTTTTAATTGATACTGGGTTTACTCATAGATCTGAATTGTTGTCAGTTTTAGCCTTGTGCTGCCTAATACTATAGTCAATTGAAAAGTGATTGATTTAAATTGAGATGTGCTATAAGTGTAAAATAAACACTGGATTCCAAACTTAGTAATGAAGTAGCAGATATTTCACATTAATTATATTTAAGTTTTAAAACCTATCAGATTAAAAATGGGTAAAATGTCAGCATGCTGATACATGTTGCCTAGAGTCATCTGGCATAATACAGATTTTTGCTTATGGTAAATATTTATGATTTTTTAGAGCCATTGAAACCATGAAAATGCGTTGTAGAATTACCACCTGGAGGATTAAGCATTATTCATGGCTTTAAATTATTTTAGATTTAGTGATTCATCTTTGAAAATATATCTTTTCCAGTGATTCTATTTAGTGGTATTCAGTGTTCACTGAGTGAGTGAGCTTGTCTTCCCTTCAGAGGAACCAAACCCGGTATGGTTTGTTGTCACTGGATAGATGAGATCTTTATAGTCTTAATAACCAGATTTGACTTTACTGTTCTGTTCATCATTATTAACTTTATATTACTGTAAAGTTTTTATGGTTTACAAAGCATTTTCACAAATAACTTGCTTCTCAGCAACTCTGTAGAAGTTAAATCAGGAGAGAATAAGTATTGTCAGTTTACTTGGGTAGCATTCCTAAATTTGCTTGCTTATATTATGTAATTCTTAAACAGAACTCTTGATTTACATTAGCTCATTTAATCCCAAGAACAACCTTATCTGTGGTATAGATTTATTTTTTCACTATTTTTCGAAAATACAAAGGTTTAAGAGAGAAGTGAAGGCTGTTTGGCCCACATTCCTATAAATTGTAAGTGGCCAAACTGAAGTTACAACAGGTATATTTGACTTCAGAGCATTATGAAAGTAAAGTTGAAAATGCAATACAGTGCCATTTTCATTATCTGTATATTGCTAACCATGGTGTAATCTAGCTTGTATTTTAAGCCAGTTTAGAGAGCAGTGATTTTTTTGATACACATGGAAGTCTTGTATGTTTGGAGATAGACATACCCCTTTCGGTAAGTCTTTATGATTTAAAACAGGCCCCAGTCAATTCTGTTTGTTGATATGAGAGAAACTATTGACTTTTCCAATATTAACTTTTAGCTAATTACTAGCTATTTGCAGAAATTTATGTTTTTAGTTTAGCCTCTGTATAAAGGTTACAACTTTGATCCAGTTTTTTATGTGTTTGAAGCTGTCCTTGAAGAAATGTCTAAAATATGTAAAAGATTATATTAGGTTTGTATCTATTACTAACAACATACTAGTTTCCAAGGAAAGATGGAGTTTACTTCCATTAGTGTGTTGAAAAATCCAGACCTTTATCACAGAAAGTTATCTTTTAGGGATAGAAGATTGGGCTAAAAGCACATTGAGAGACAGTAAATTTATAATATGTTCACTATAATTTCTTATCTAGATGTAGGACTTTTATCTTAATAAATGTCAATTTTTTCTTCTTAGTGTACCTCGGTATGATCAGCCACCTCCCATCACATACCAGCCACAGCAAACTGAAAGAAATCAGTCCCTTCTGGTCCCTGCAAATCCTTACCATACAGCAGAAATTCCTGACTGGCTCCAGGTTTATGCCCGAGCCCCTGTGAAGTAAGTGAACATACAGCCCCAATATTTTAATGATCTCTGAGCTGCTTTAACCCAAGTGCTGCCATGTTTATCTTGTGTTAGTTTTAGGCTTCTAAGTAATGTTTCATTTGAAGAAGAGCTATTAGAGCTAATAAAGGTCATTAGAAATAAGAGTCTTAGAAATACTTCTGAATCTCAATACTATGTGTGCAGACCTCTGATAACAGGATACAAGAAGAATAGCCAATTCTTTATTATTTATTTGCAAGGAGAGACGGGGGGGGGGGAGAGAAAGAGGAGAGAGAAACAGAATGAGTGCATCAGGGCCTTCAGCCACTGCAAACAAACTCCAGATGCATGTGCCACTGTGTATATGGCTTTATGTGGCTACTGGGGAATTGAACCTGGGTCAATAGGCTTTGCAGGCAAGCTGAGCCATCTTTCCAGCCAAGAACAGAAAATTCTTATAAAGAACCAAATGTAACTGTTCCTCCTTGCAAGATCGTTTTCTTAAAGTATCTCTAGTTTCTGTTCAAATGAGTTGAAGTCTCCCATGTAAGAGCATAAAGGTTTCTACAAAGAATCAATATATTAGTATCTATTAGTAAGTTTTCAGTTCTCAAGTAATGGAATAAAGAGTCCAAGGGTGTTGGCGGTGCAATACCCAAATTGTATATAAGTGTATGCCAATGTGCAAAAAGCCCACATGTAGCTGATAGGAATTGCTTAGAAATTATTTTCTGTTTATCTTTTTTTCAGATCTATTATATTTTTTTATATTGGTTAGATCATTTTGGGATTAAATGGTAAAAGAGTTACCAAAGAGCCCATTAGGCAGGAAATATTGTTATTATTAAAAATAAACATTAGAATTCATAATCAGAGCTGCTTATTATGTATGCTATATGATTTGAGAGGTATGATTTCAGTATCACAGATACACAACTTCCAAATACTAGTTTTGCTCACACAGGAAGTTACCATACAGCTTCTTGGTTTATAGTTTTATGCCTTTCTGAACTTTCAGCCACTAATTACTATTGCAAGAAACAAATGACTTGCCCCTTTTTCTGTAGTATCACTTGCAAGCTCAGTGTGGTCTAATGTGTTAAGTTTCTAAAATTAACTTTGTATTAACTTATGAATAGTGCATAAATTCAGAAATTACAGAACCACTGTAGCCTGAAATTGGTGTTCATGGTTATTCAGTATTAATATTAGAATTGACACTTAACATAAATGAGTATTCTTTTTTAAAAAATATTTGAGAGAGAGGGAAGGAGAGGGATATGGGTGTGCCAGGGTCTGTTGCCCACTACAAATGAATTCCAGTCTCTGGTTTTTTGTGGGTACTGGGGAATCAAGCCTGGGCTATCAGGCTTTGCAAGCAAGTACCTTAACTGCTGAGGCATCTCTCTAGTCTCCAAATATTCTTTAACTTGAAGTAATATGAACTGTTTTCTCCCATCTCTAAAGGGAGGATTTGGAGCTTGGTGTATATGAATGCACCTATAGTCCGAGCTTAGGAAGGCGAGACAAAAGAATTACTTGAGCCTTGGAGTTCAAGGCCAGTCTGTGCAATCGAAACAAATAACACACACACAAAAAAAGGAAGAAAAACAAAAAAACAAAACTCAAACAGACTAAAACAAAAAGTATATTTATATAACAAGTTTTGCTGACTCAATTATCTTTAAAAGAATAAAGCTTGTGTTTACCAGTTTGTGCTGCAAAGAAATGTTCATGTATGTGTTGTGAACATTATATTTTAAAACAGATATGACCACATTCTGAAGTGGGAACTCTTCCAACTGGCTGACCTCGACACATACCAGGGAATGTTGAAGTTGCTCTTCATGAAAGAACTGGAACAGATTGTTAAAATGTATGAGGCCTACAGACAGGCTCTGCTCACCGAGTTGGAAAACCGCAAGCAGAGACAGCAGTGGTATGCCCAGCAACATGGCAAGAATTTTTTAAGTTAACTTTATAACAATAAAATTCAAGTTTTATAAAAACTTTAAAATATTTTCACAGGCAAAATGACTGCAAAACAAGTACTTTGGTTAATAAAGGCAGCTGACTTTTTGAAAATTACAAAATTCTAATTTTTACATGTATTTTGTTATTAGAATTTTTTTAATTGAACAAGAAAAGTTGTTTATCATTTTAAGAGCCAGCGTGACATACATTTGAAGTGCTGTATATTAGGAAACTGCTTGAATACACTTTATGAAAAAGAATGCAGCAAGAAAAAAGAAAACATCATAACCAGAGGTTAAACAGGCAATGATCACTTGGAAACTTCTTATAGCAACCGTCCTTTTCTTTAAAAAGAGAGAAAGATGTGGAACAGAACGTTCTGCCCACAAGAAGGATGTATTCCATAGACTTGCCTTGTTTAGATTCTGAAATTGCCCAATGTACTCTAACACATATTTCAGTTCCATATTTTTGTTATAAATTTTCTGAAAAAAGTGAAACATTAAAAGGTATTAATGCCTTGAAAAATAGAGTGAGTCAGTGTAGTATTTTCAACAGCTGTGTACTGCTCTGGAATATGTGGAATATTGTCTGGTGTGACATGGGTGTAGTTCAAAGCACAAACAGGAGTTGGAAACATTGTTGTGACAAGTTTCTTATACGATGTATGTGGCCATCTGTTTCCCTGCCACCTTTGGAAGCATGTTGAGAAAATCTTCCAGGAATAAATTGAAACATAAGGCCTAAGCCTGTGTGGGAAGGCATGTACAGTACTCAGAGTAGCTAACATCACTTCCTGCTTTTAGCCAAGCTCTTAACTACATGAACCTAGCAAGGTTCTCTACAACATAGCACACTGCCTTCTGATGGGCTGGGTTAAGTTGCCAAAAATGACAGTCAGGGATTCAGTAAGGAATCTTGGTCATTTAGATAAATTTTATATTGCTTTCTTTATCCTAGATTAGCATTAACTTTAAAGTCACATAGTTCCCTCCCATTTTTCCACTTTTGGTTTGTGATTTATAATTAGCACAGACCATTTGATTACAGACAAAAATATACTTCCAGGCTGTATATCTCTAGAATTCTGTGAATTTCATAACTTTTAGTTACATTTACATGTGTTGTAAATATGTAAATATATCTTAGTCTTCCAAAATACAAACACGTCCAGTTAGATAAGAGTGAATTTGAATTATTGATAAAAAATATTGTGTCTGATTTTATATAACAAGCTTATTAAATATTATTTTTATGGAAACTCAGGTGTGGTGTTTTACTCCATGTTTTAGACTTAAGCTGTGTTTCATTGTTCTGTTCAGAAGGTTTATACACCAAAGAAGCATTTAATGAAGCGGGTATTGAAAATTAAAGTATAGCTAGTGGAATTTTACCAATGGGAAATGATAATTACTGAATTTATAATCAAACTTTTCTAAGTGGTAAGCTGATACATATTATGAACTTGGATATTCTATCTTAATTAAAATGCAGGAGATAAACCTTCACTCTTTATCAACACTTCCCAAATGGTTCCAAATTCAGTAAGCATTTGTTTTAATGTTAGGAAACCAGAGTAAACTTTAATACATCACATTAAAAGAATAAACCTATAAAGAATATGTTTCTTATCTACCAAATGAAAAAATATACAATGTAGTGAAATGCAAACACATGTACAGAGAGATTTTTTTGTGCATTTTTGACCAAGAGATTTACATTCTGTATCAAGTCATAAATATAAAAGAAGCAAAGTCTAGTTTTTGGTAAAGCAATTGTTATGCTCTTAAATATATTTCAAAATAAGAGCCTGTGGTATGTGTAAAATTATATAGATTAAATCAAGCCTGCTGAGTTATGATGCTGTGCTCTAAACAAATAGCTATGTGAAATAATTGAAAATTTTTACAGAAATTAATGAGCATATCCATACATGGAGTAATATCACTACATGATTTAATTATAACCCAGTAGTAGAATTTTGTAAATTCAAGCCACATGTGCTGTCCTCATAAATATGCAGATACCTGAAATTATATAATAGCATATTTAAAAACAAAAATCAGGAAACTGTACATGTTAACAAAATGATCTAACCATGCATACATACATCTGCTTATCAACACTGAAGTAGACGAATTTGCAGTTCTCACAGGTGTTTGTATTTTACTCTTTTCTGATGGAAGCACTTTGAATGTTTGCATGGAAACAAAAAACTCAATATTTAACTGACAAATGGTCATGCACCTGTATTTTTTTAAAACTGGGTTACATTTTCTTCTTTTCTGATTGTTCATTAGTTTCTGGCTTTGGTGCAGGAAAAGCTTGGTGATAGAGATGTCTGTGGGTTGCTGCTGCGCTGTAAAGCTTGTATAAAGCCTAGGACATGAATCGGGGTTACAAAACATTAAGCACACTTGTAACATTTTTTTTCTTTATAGCTCATGGTACTACATAAAAATCAGCATGCTGAATTTATATTCTTATATAATAATACTTTAAAATACAAAAGTATTTTCAACTCTCCTGCCTGTGTTATAGCTTCATAGTAAATGTTTAGTCTCATACTGCATACCTTGTAGATCATAGCCTACCATGCCTTGAGGATGTGTGGAAAACTCATATTGTGAATATTAACAATTTTAGACAAATTATGAAAGCTTACAACTTCTTAATATATTAGGTCCAGTTTTCACCATCCTCCCCTGATATTCTCGGTTAAGCAGCTAAGCCTGTGCTGCCTCTCCTGCTTTGTTTCCATTACTTAGATCCCGTCTTTAGAAACCTTACTCAGAAACCTTCCTCACTAAATGTTGGTAAAATGTACCAACGTTTTAACAGTGGTTTTGAATTGTAGGAATTTTTGTTTTTGAGACAGGGTCTTGTTACTCAGGCTAGCCGCAAATTATAATCCTCTTGCTTCCACCTCCTCAATGCTAGGATAGGGTGTGCGGTACCTTGCCCAGAAATCCAAGGTTCCTAAGTATCTTTTTGTTTGTTTTCCTCCTATCAATCTGCTAGTAGTCCCCTTCTCTGATTTTACATAGCAAATGTTCGATTGTGACTTAGTTTTAGAGTCTGTAAAAATATCTTTGAATATTTTTAAGAGCTGGGTTCAAAGCTTGATACCTATTTCTAAGAAATTCCATTTTTTCATTTGTCTAAACTCTTCAGTGCAATATAGAATTGACTGTTACATTTCAATTAAAATGCATTTTATTCTCTTAAAACATGTTTAGTTCTTTCAACATACTAGAGTTTTCCTATGGCGTCATCTATAAAGTTAAAATTTGCTTTTTTAGTGAATTTATTTTACTATTGCATAAAACAACTCCTTGTTGACTTGAATTAAATACTTAATTGATACTTTGATTAGAAGGCATTGTACAGTTGAAACAGAGAAGGATTATCTCTTTAGTTGCTCAAAATCAGTTTACTTCTGAAGATAATGACTACATGACTTCACAGACATAGTTTTTCCTAGGGTAAGAGATGACATCTTCCTAGAAACTCAGCTTCTTTTCTCATATGGTTTTGTAGGCAGCTATCATTCAGAGGCTGAGTTTAAAACAGCTCTATGAGAAGTAGCTAATTTAAATGGCCTCTGCAATTAAACTTACTCAGACAAAATAACTACTGGCTTCACTGCAGTATAGTACAATACACCTGTGATGGTTAATTTTCACTGTCAGATTGATGGAATTTTAAATTATGGAAACACATCTCTGGGTGTATCTATAAGGATATTTCCAGAAAGATTTAACTGAGCAGGGAAGACTCATCCTGAATATGGGTGGCAATATCCAATTGGCTGGGGTCCCAGACTGAATAAAAAAAATGTGAGCTGAGCACCACCAGTATTTGTCTCTGTCTGTCCCTGACTGTGGGTGGAACTTTTCGCACCATGATGGACCTTATCTCTTTTAAACATGCATGTGTGTGTGTGTGTGTGTGTGTGTATTTGTGTGGGTGCAGGTGCAAATGTACATGTGTATATTTGGAGACCAGAGGAGAGTCATCTTGGGTGTTGGACCTTAGGAATGCTGTCAATGTATTTTTGAGACAAGGTCTTACTGGACTAGCAAGCAAGCCCTGGGGACCCACCTGTCTCCATCACCCCAGCTCCACAGTGCTGGGGTGACAGGTGTGTGCTACCACATTGGACATGTTTATATGGCTGCTAGGGCTCAAACTCAGGCCCTTATGCTTGTATAGCAAGCTCTTTACCAACTGAGCCATCTCCTGGATCTCTTAGGCCGGAAGTTAGAATGAACCCTCAATTCCTTAAGTTGCTTCTTGTTAGATATTTGGTCAGAATAATACAATACCACATCACATTAATACTTTTGAAATTTTCTATGTATTCATGAACTATGTATTCGTAAATCAAGTATTCTTTCATGATAATTCTTTCTGTGCAAGCCAAATCCTACATATTTGCAATATGTTAAAAATTTATAAAAATTAAATTTTAGGAGCAGTTGATACTGAAGATTTTTTAATTTATGTTAAGATATTTAAAGCACTGTCAGTATCATAATGTTTACAAATATATAGCTATTTAAAAAATTAACTTACCTCATTTGTACTTCCCTGTGGCAGGGGCAATTTTAAAAGGAAAGAAAGTTATAGATCTTGCATCATTAATAGCATCATGATATTCAACTTGCAGTATTTGTAAACATTTAAGAATAAATACTTATACTGATTTAGATTCCATATTTTAGTTATCAAAATGTTTTCAAGAACCCAACTCAGAATTCCTATAGGTTGTATTTTAGGGTTTTGTGTGTGTGTACACATGTATGCATGCTTGTGTGTGTCTGCAGGTGCATGTGCCACAGCATGCATGTGGAGACCATGGGTTAGGCATCTGGTTTCCACTTCATTTGAGGCAGGGATTTTTCTCTCTCTTCTGCTGTTCTTGGCTGCATTCCCCATAAAAGTCTAGGAAATTCTTCTGCCTCCATCTCTCATCTCACCATGGGTGTAGGTGAATCCCACACGGCTTTCAGATTTTTTTTTTTAATGTGGGGAATGGTACTCCAGCTTTAGCAGTGAGTGCTTTATCCACTAAGCCATCTCCTCAGCCGAAGAGGGTTTTGAAATTGACAGCTAATCTATCCTCAACCTGTTGTGTGGGAGAGACTATTTGAAACACTGAGTGGAGAAGAGGATCTAGTTTGTACTTCATTTTCCATAATGCTCACATTAGTTTGTCTCAACTATATTCTCAATAAGCATACAATCCATTATAATCTTATTACAAAGCATATACAGCTGTGCTTTTAAAGATGAGAAAATTGTAGCTATTTGCTATCTATAATCCACAAATGCTCAAAAGCCTTAAAAATCCAAAGTTTTATGGAGACCTTTAATTTCACTAAATTTCTCTAAATATTCATGAATACTTCTGCAGTAATGAGCTGGTAAATTGATTATTATTCTAGATGTGTTTATAACTGTCTCTTCTGTCCCTAATTGGTTATTTGTACAGTGTACCATGGTGGCCCTGACTCCCTAGGATATAGCTAATTAGAACCAGTTGTAATTTGAATGCAAAATGCCCCCAGCTGGTATTGCTATTTGGGAAGGTTTTGGAACCTTTAGGAGATGGGGCCTTGCTGGAAGAAGTGAGTTATTCAGGGGTGGCGTTTAAGGTTTTATAGCTGCTTCCTGCTCATTCTGTTTCCTAACTATGGATGCAGTGTGACAAGCCAGCCTCCCACACCTGCTACCATTCCTTCCCCTAATTCCCCTGGAACAGTAAGCCAAACTAAAATCTCTCCTTCCTTAAGCTGTTTCTTGTCAGGTACTTGGTGGCCACAATGAACTAATTCAGAATCTAGTAGCTATTGGACCAGAAGGGGTCAAGCAACTGACCCATGAACGGCTATTTCAGAGGGTGGCCGACTATCTCGTGCTGTGGCTTGGTACAGAAGTCTAGCTCAAAAACATGTAATTTGATACCACTTACAGGAATTTATACTAAACCAAGACTGGTATGATGACTGATAGCAGGTCATTTATGCCCCTCACCAAGCCAATGCTAGTCAAGTCAAATGATGGGTTAAGGTTCTTACCAGCTAAAGAAAAACTGCTTTCTCATACTTCTAACAGTATTAACATTTTTTAGTATGAAAATGTAAAAAGAGTAATTTTTTTAGCTTGGTGAACTAATGAGTTTATGGGAGTTATTCACAGGAGCATGAGGGAGTGTTTACTTACAGGAGCATGGCATTACATTACCGGAAAGTGCATTCATAAAGCCCACCCCAGCGTAGGTGAAGACTCATGGAAGCACTCCCAGCTAACTCCCAAGCAGTTCCACCAAAGAGTCTCCTCTGACCTCTGTCCCCCAGCAACTGCTGCATATATAACCTTGGGGAAGGGCCTTCTGAATCATATTAACTTTCTGAGCTCTCTAAGCCTTGTAAATTTTCCTTAATATCATGTATTTTTTTAAATACCAAAATACTAACTAGAAAACAGCTATGTAGGACATACTGTATGTTAGTTGGATCTGCAGATCTCAGCACATTTAAAGTTTTAAAGAATGGGCCCAAGTCATGTTCATCTGTGTATTTCTGTGTGTATCTAATGTAGTGCTTTATACATGCATGACATTCAAATGTATGCTCAGTTTAATAGAAGAAAACAAAGTATTCTTACCTGGTCCCACAAAGCTGCAGCCACCTGGTCTATTACAGCGCCCAGCTCCCTGTATTCTCCAGAGTACCGGATGTAGGCCCAGGTGCACAAAGTGATTAGGGTCAGTCCCATTATCATATTGCACAGGCTAGCTATGATGTCCAAACCAATGAATCCAGTCACCCCAGCAATCACATAGGTGATAAAGATGACAACAAATAGTGTGGCTGGGGTGCGAGCTGCATGGAAGATATTTTTACTATCATTGTGCTTAATATACTGGACGTAAAGTTCATCTATTTCACTCTCCAACTGCTGCAGGTAACGCCGGCTGAATTCTTCCCCGCCCATTTTCTTCACCCCTCGGAATAACTTCACTGATTCTTCTTTTAGCTGCAGATGCTTGGTCTGCAGGTCATTGGGGGCCAGAAATGGTTTGTCACCACCACAAATCTGCATCAGAGAGAGAGAGAGAGAGAAGCATTTGTTTATGCAATAACAGTAAGTGAGCAACTCTAGCTAAAATGTTCGCTTAGTGCAGTTTCTTACAATACTTTGTGGCACTGCATAAGAATGTTTCACTCAATGATGGGCTGCATTTCCATTACCTGCTGACACCCCATTCCTTCTCACCTGTTTATAGGTTTGCGTGCAAACCTACTGCACTGCCAGTTGTATAGCATATAAATTCATAATAGGTGACTATATTATGTATTTATCACATGATACTTTTGTCATTGTTTTACAGCCTATTTCTTAACAAATCGCCATAAAATGGTATGCTGTGCCATGTATTTTGTACCATGTTTCTTTTTTAAAAATATTTCGGTGTGGCTGGGTGTGGTGGCGTACACCTTTAATTTTGGCACTCAGGAGGCAGAGATAGGAGGATCACTGGTGACTTTGAGACCAGCCTGGGACTACAGAGTGTGTTCCAGGCCAGTTTAGGTTAGAGTGAGACCTTTCTTTGAAAAACCAAAAAAAATTTGTTTTTGTTTTGTTGTGTGTGTTTATATGTATGTGGGATAAATACGTGTGCAGGTAAGTAAGTGTATGTGCATGTGGAGGCCAGAAGACTATGGTGGAGACTTTCTTCCTCGAACCATTTGGACCTTATATTGATTGAGTCAGGGTTTCAACAGAGTTCACCAATTTGGCCAGTCTAACTAACCAGCTTGCCCCAGGGCTCCTTGTCTCAGCCTCTTAATCATTGAGATTACAAGCATGGGCTATTTACATGGGTGCTGGGGATCTGAACTCGGGCCCTCATGCTTGCATAGGGCCATTACCCTAGCCCCACATGTTTCTTATTGAATCAAAAGGACACATGGAGTGACTGATGTATAATATCTTGGTTTATGCAAGTATATACTGTGAGCCTGCATGTCAAATACCTAATTATGCATCTCTCGGAACTTAATCTCACCTAAAGTAACACAACTATAATCAGAAAGGAGACTACATATATCTGGTCAGTCCATACCCATCTACCCATATCTGAGGCATTAATTATTAAATGTGCTTGGTATAAATAACATATAATAAAGTCATTCTTGATTATTATACTCTTTAACATGATAAGTAATATCCACAACTTAATCCAAACCATGATCTAATGAAGTACAAATTGAGTTTGTTCACAAAATGAGTCAGAATCCAAGAAAATTGCTTATATCCCAGTTCCTCTAGGAAGGCTACCTACACTGAAATAATTTTGACTAATGAAGCTTAATTTAAAGCAATAATTAGTGCCATAAAGCCCTCAAAATGAAATTGTGAAATGGATTATCTTTGTCACTTTCACTGATTTTCCTCTGAATAACTGAGTATTTTTCTTCATAGACTAAGCAGAGACATAGTAAGTGTTCCTGAACCACATATTTTGAACTTTTTAAGGAAACAAGGGGATTCTCGGCCACATCCACTTTGGTTATTAAAGGTTTAATTATGTTGTGAATACCATCCGATTGCTTTTATATTACAAGTAACACTGAACTATAGTATACTATATTTCTCTTGGTTTTAAGATTTTATCAGTTTGGGATTAGTTTTGATTTTGTAACATTTTTGGGAGAAAATAACACCCTACTGCAGTTAAAACTAGAATGAGGAAATATAATAAAAATGTTGGTCCTTGAGACTTGATTTCTTTTTTCCTATAGGTTATATGTGAAAGAGAAATACTGGAAATGTGCATGCCGGGAAGCATAGTGGAAGAGTAGCATAGATTATTCTTAGCCATTAAATCTTATAAACACTGGGAAGATCTAGCCAGAGTTAAATGTGAATAAGGATATTTTATAAATAGTGAACTTATTTAAAATGACTTTAAAATTATGTTCTGTGTGTCTCTGCCTTTGTTCCCCCATCACACACACATGTACAACATACATACACACCCTTCTCTCTCAGGGTTTTATTATATATGTCAAGCTGGTCCTGAACTCATTAGTTGGCCAGGTTGGCCACTTGGGGTAATCCTCCTGCCTTAACCTTGCCAGTGCTGACTTACAGGTGTGTGCCATCATGCTGTATAATCTTTTAAAAATATTTTAAGAATACAAGACATGTGATACATAGAGGCTGAGGAAAAGGATGTCAAAGCTATGTCTTTGCATATGCACACTGTAATAAGACAGGAAAAAAAGAGTGGTTTTCTTTATTTCTTACCTCTTCCATCTTTTTGTTGTATGTATCCTTAGCAGTTGCGACAGCTGCTAAATTGTTAGCTTCTGCTGTAGCCTTTGGACAAAGTACAAATTGTAATGTAAAATTCACTTGCACTGGCAGTTCACATTTCAGAACATCATGTGTAAGAAACCAAAGTCGTCATATAATATGAAGCTGTTGTAATAGTTCTGCATTTAAAAAAATTTCAAGATGCATAAGGCATAGATATTTTTACTCATAAAGCTAAAATGAACTTTCACTTGGATGACTTTTCCTCTCCAAAACACACTTAATCTCATCAAATGTGTTGTGATGGGGAATCTAAAGCCGAGTCCTTGAGAACCAATATGGCGACGGTGTGAAGGCTGCTGCTGACAAGCTGTGTATCGATGCTAACAGAAAGGAACCTTAAGAACTTCATTTTAACTATGGAAGGAAAACTAGTTTCCCCTCTTGAAATGTTTAGTCATGAAGACCATGACTTTATTGTTCTTTGCAGTTAGTAGAACGAGAATGAAACCTGGTACACAGTGGATCATAAGTAAGCAAGCAAGCCTGCTGATGAACACGTGGGTAAAGCAACTAGACAAGTGATCTTCCAATAAATCCTCCATCCAGTATTTTTATTTAGTGATTTATGATGGCCATACTGGGCGTATATGTGAGTACAAGCAGAAAAGCTTTGCTTTGGTGACAAATACGTTTTAAAACATCACATCTTCTGATTAATAAATACCTGTAACATGGATTTGGGATGTGGTAATTCTTCACCTTGATAGATCTTTATATAAGCCTAAAAGAAAAAGATTCATGGTCAAGCAATTCCACTTAAAAATATTTTTAGGAGTTTGTAACTCATGTGTTTTTCTTATACTTAATTTGCTTTTTCAGGCCATGCTATTCCCTCTTTCGGAAATGCTCTTTCCACACACCCCCGCGTGCCAATCCTGCCCTGCTTCAGAAAGGCTCCGTTCATGTCCTTGAAAACTTCCTCATATTCCTGCTCAGCCTGAGCTACAGTGGGACCCTGCCTCAAAAAAAAAAGAACCAGGGCTGGAGAGATGGCTCAGTGGTTAAGGCACTTGCCTCCAGTGCCTAAGGCCCTGGGTTCAATTCCCCAGGACCCACATATGCCAGACCACAAGGTGGTGGCCCTGGTTCGTTCTCTTTCTCTCTCTCTCTCTCTCTCTCTCTCTGCTTGAAAATGAATAAATAAAATATTAAAAAAACCAAAAAACACTTAAATAAAAACCCTCTCTCAGATCCTTCAGATAGGAGTAACTTCCCCTTTTTTTTTTCAGTTATGGAGATTTGAGCCTTGCTGATGATGTAAGTTTCATGGAACACATTTGTGTAGGTCAAATCTCCAAAATGTAAGCTCACCCACAGTGTTAGGGAAAAAACTCAAATTTTAGGATAATAACATATTGTTTATATTAATAAAGGAAAACAATGCACAGAAAGCATATAATAGCATTTAAAATGGAAAAAGTTTTAAAAATTGATATTTTAGTCTTGGAGCAATTAGCAAATTAAGTTGCATTTCTCCATTAAATTTTGTGTGTTGGGAAACATTTGTTGCTAACTGAGGTTAACAGGTAAGTGCAAATTTAACATAATTCCACTACAAATTGGCCTTTGCTCCAGATAACAGAAAATGCAAAATTTTCTTCAGAAGGAAAGTAGAGTCCCTTTGAGAGTGATCTTAAGAAAAAATTTCAGTATACGTTATGGACTCTGGAAAATGCTCCCCCTAAGTATTTTTTTCCAACTCTGATCCACTCATATTTCATATTTCCCACATATTAAATTAATCAAAAAAGATTTTGTTTTTCCAGAAAGCAGGCTTCTTTGGGGTGTTTCATAGTTTTTTTTTTAACTTATGGATGCCTTATGCCTTTACTCCCAATACAATTTTGGTTTGAAGGAAGATATGCCAATGAATGTCAAATTCAAGTACTCACAAGAACTCTAGAAATAGTACCTTGAAGTATTCCACCAGACCTCGACAGGTGATTTTATTCCCATTGATCTCTTTAATATCTAGGCTCTCAGGACTAAGTAGCCAAGGAATCAGTATTTTCAAGTTTTTGATGAATTCATCATCTATTTCTACAAGCAAAAGGAAATCAATTATTATTCTTAATATCCTGTCCTGTCTTCCAACCCACAGAATAAAACATTGTTTGGTTTTCACTATTTCTTCCCCAGAGATAATGCTCACCCACTGCTGGGCTCTTTTACCTCCACTCCAATTACACCATCTGGTACACTTGTAAAATAGCTTTCTTGATCAAACATTAAATGTTAAGTACATATATTACAGCCAGTTCAAGCACACATTCCATGTAGTCTGCTGTCTTTATTTAGGTCTTACTTGTGATTAAGAAGCTCAAAAATGGGGAAGCTGGGTATGGTGGTATGCACCTGCAAACCTAGCTCCTTGGAAAACTAAAGCAGGATCTCTTGAACTCAGGAACTCAGAGCCAGCCTGGGCAATACAGAGAAATCATGCCTTTATTATTATTTCATATAGGCTCTCACTATGCAGGTTAGGCTGGCTGGCCTTGAACTTGCAGCGACCCTCCTGTCTCTGCCTCTTGAGTGCTGCATTATAGGTGCATACCACAATGCCCAATTTTGTTGTTGTGACAGGATTTCTGGTAGCCCAGGCTGACCTCCAACTTGCTATTTAGCCAAGGTTGGCCTTGCACTCATCCTCCTCTCTTCACCTCCTGATTTCCCTGCCTCTACAGAAAGGTTGCGTGGGGGGGGGGGATAAGTAGTGGTTTATAATACATGGCCTCCAGAAAATGTATCCAAAACTTGCACCATGCTTAATGGGCCTGCCTTGTAAGAAGTATATGAAGCTGGGTAAACTGCAGCAATTCAGATTCATGGAGACAGCAATGATGTTTCCTCTAGGGGTGGCACTCAGCAGCACAACATAGCACAGCTAGAAAAGGCTAGACAGACAGACTTAGAGCAGAGGGAGCCTAAGTCATTTATCTGCTGCTAGCCTAACATTACAGACTTAACAAAACAACAGAATACAAGTTGTCACAGAAGTCTTGATCACACTAATTTTGTAAGTCATTTTAAATAAATGAGAAATGTATATAAGAAATATATATAAGTATGATATGTTCAATGCCTCAGTTTCTAAGTAAAGACAGTTACTAGCTATTACTAAAAACTTCATTTTAGTAAAATCACTGTTTTCTAGATTGGAGTTGGTGATTTTCAAGGTCTCAAGGATATTACATTATAATTAAAATTGTCTTTGCTTACTGCTTTTATGACATGAGTATGATACTGGATATCCTTCAGACTTACTCCGTTTCATGTTTGGTGCCAGTTTGAAATTCAGTGGCCATGATTTATGGGTCTGTGTCTAAGTTTGTTCATGTGTATTTGGCTGTTTGCATTGTACCAAGTTCACTAATAAGTCTGCTTTGCACTATACATAGGTTATTTCAAAAGTATTTATTATTGTTTGGTTTTTAGTTACCAGTATTCATTGGAATACAATACCCATATTTGTATGTATGTTACTATAACCTGTTTTGTCTTGTACCTATCTTAAATCTCTATTCACTGATATCAACAGAGTTCTTTTTCTCTATTTTATACTTTCATAAACATTTTATACTTCTTTCATAGTTAAATAGTTACTATATAATAACTGCAACATATAAGTTCTTCCTGAATTTTAATATAAAGTTTTCTCCTAATAAAACAACTTTAAAATCATTTATAAGACATTTGAATTCTACCCCAAAATTTCCCTAGAAGATTGGGAAGGAATAGACTACACCTGTGTCTAGTGAACTGGCAAACAGAGTAATTATGATTTCAGTCCCAGCATATAACCACACAATTGGGTTTAAAATACGCTCTGAGGAGAGCACGAGCAGCTTTGTTCTCATGGGACCAGTACTCTTCATTCTAATGTATGGATTCAGAAAATAAGAACAACAAATTAATAATACTTAGTGGTGAACTATTAGGTGATCACAGTAAAGTCATGATCTGGAACATCTTCAGACAAGTTCAGATCAGTTTCCAGACCATGAGCCCTGCAAGTATTCAGTAAGTATGCATAGGTGGATTATCATTTCTTCAGTAACTTTTCCCAAGAGTGAAAAATTCCTAGGAATTCAGGGGCTAGGCCAAAGTAGTAGTTACCTGTCATGATAACTGAATACACCCTGCATATTTTATAGAGAACTCCACAGAGCGAGTGTGCCAGTATAGTATTTCTGTGTAAATTAGACACGGAAGATAATTTCTTAGGATTACTTCCTCTTACAAGTCATCAGAAATTCCTCTTAAAAAAATAACACCTTGGAGGCTTGGGGACACGGCTCATTTTGGTAGAAAGTGTGCCTAGCATACATGAAGCCCTGGGTTTGGTCCTAGCCACACATAAGCCAGGCATGGTAGTACAGATATGTAATGCCCCATACTTGGGAGGTAGAGGTAGGAAGTTCAAGGCCAGCTCTACCTAGTGAGTTTGAGGCCAGACTGGGATATATGAGTCCTTATCTTGGAAAAACAAAACAAAACAAAAAAAACCCCACCTTTTTGTTTTTTTTTTCTTTTTTGAGGTAGGCTTTCACTGGCACCCAGGTTGACTTTGAACTCACTCTGTAGCCCCAGGTTCACCTCGAACACATGGAGATCCTCCTACCTCAACTTCCAAGTGCTGGAATTAAAGGCATATGCCACCACACCTGGCCCCCAAATCACCTCATTTGACTCTGCCTTCTGAAGTATTCCTGGAGCTGCTAAGGAAGCAGATCCACAATTTATGGTGTGCTTTACTGGCTTGTAAATCAAAAAGTCGTAGTCACTATGCTAGCAGGTGTTTTCTATAGGCAATCAGGAAGAGCTGGTTGAATGTTGCATGAATGATTCACACTTTTGATCCTCTTGATTTTCATTGTGGGAAGTTCCTTCACTAATTGCAATTAATCTGGTCATAATAATTTTCTTCCAGTGTTATTAAAAGATAATAAAAGTAATACTTTGAGGACCTATAGACAAATTACTGTTATTGATAATGAGCTTGACAGTTATTTTTGTTTTAAATAATGTGATGGTTAGGTTTTGTTGTCAAGTTGACCTGTTTAGTAACCCACAGTAATCTTGGGTGGGTCTCTAAGGTTTTTTTTAAAATATTTTATTTATTTATTTGAGAGAGAGAGAGAAAGAGAGAGAGAGAAAGAGAGAGAGAGAGAGAGAGAGAGAGAGAGAGAGAGAGAGAGAGAGAGAGAGAGAGAGAGAGAG